>MU228193.1:382189-408184 GCA_018584345.1 Thuja plicata | reverse complement strand
TAGATGATTTGAGAAATGATTTTAGAAGAAAATAGATGATTAATTAATGATTAGGAAACCATTAATTAATAGATGAAAATTAGGGTTTTAATGTAAAGTTGCAAGCCTGTCCATTTTAGGGTGTCTACAATTATGTAGAAGCTCAGATTCATGGGAGGAATCATCCTTTGTCAAAAAGATCAACTCATATGCAAAGCCACCATGAGTGTCAAAACAAAGGTCTTGGGTGATAAGAAAAATAGGGTATGCACAATGCAACCAATAAGTTTGAGCTCGATAAGCATAATGCAACTAAAAATATGCAAGAAAGGACATTGACACAATATTTAATGAACACAGGGGTTCTCTTTCCATAAGTTTTCTCTAGGGGGGCAAGAAGGAAAACAAGCTTGCATCTACTCTTAAAGGACAAATGTCGTGTCATGAAGAATGGGCAATGTTAGAAAGAGATCACACTCTCCATTTGGGGAAAAGTTAAACATTAGATTCTGTCTGAGAATGATTGGTAGAGTTGAAGCCAAACTAGTCCACATTGATCTATGTGTGTGATGCTTGTGCCCTCCTAAACAATTGTACTGGAGCCAAAATTTGTCTTCTCTTATCAAAGATAGATGAGTGAATCGCTTAATGTAGAAGTCCAGTTCTTTATCATTTGTCATATGTTCAAGCTAGAAAGATGGATGGAATGCTTAGGCATGATATAATCTCCTTAAGTTAGCTGAATGTGAAGAAAAACATGTTGAAGATGGTCTCAATTTTGGGTACATGAATCTTGATCCCAATCAAGAATCGAGAGAATGGTGTCAAGTGAGCTCAATTAATAGTATGTTGCTACACTAAGCCGCTTGTCTTGGAAAAATCCAAGTGATTAAATCCAAATCAACACTATGATCAAACACTGAGATGAATAGAGATGATGACCATTTGACAATCAAGAAGTTCAACGCTTGTAGACACCGCCTCCCTCGACTCAAATATCTGATCAAAATAATAATATGCATTGATGGTGATCTTTAGCACCGGAAGAAACATGTTAATGAAGCTTGGCTCTATCTATGGGATATGATAAAGAAAAATCAATTGATTTTATAAATCAAAATGCTAAAGCTCGGGATCAGAACCAGAACAAGGAATCCATTCAAGATCAAATGGTAGATTAGTGCGAGACATTCCTAATAGAGTTCAAGAAATATTGAAATAACACTGAAAGATGAAGATATCTCATGAGGATCTTGAAGTGCAAGTCAAGAAAGTCTCCCACAGTATGTACAGGCTCATTACTTCAAGTCTCTACTCAGGTTCTCAAGTTTCGAGCATGATATAGGATAGGAGATTCATTCACGAATTTCATCTCACTTGGTGACCATGGCAATGAAGAATATTGAGAAGTTTATGTTAATATTCTTCCCTTAATTTGGTGATAGTTGGAAAATCTCTAGAAACCATGGATTCATCGTAAAGTAGAGCTGTAGGAACTTAGGTGTTGAAGAATCTCATCAGTGGGAACAGAGACTAAACCTAGAAGCTCCTAGAATCTGACAAGTGTATGCTAAGATACAATCAATAAAGAATGCTAAGATAAATGAATTAGGTGTAAAATGATAGGTTTTAGAGATAAATAATCTCATTCAAGGAGGAGTCTTTATTAATCGTCAATCTATAGTATGAAAGTGCATTCTTTTTATTGAATAGAAAAAATGATATATTAATATAAAAGGAACATGCAAATATGGAAATGGATAGACATAGGCTTTTCATATGATTTTGAGATTAACATTTGGAGAAGAATCAAAAGCCAAATAATTTTAATAAAAGAATGAGTTTCTATAAATGGAGCTTTTTCTTCTAAAACGCTACAGGAATTAGAAAACACTAAGAAACATTTACAAACTGAATGGTTATAGAACTGAATAGACATGGAAAATCTGAACGGTTGTGAGGGACATTGTTTATTGTAAAACCTTTTCTTTTGGAAGGGGTTCTTCTTTTCGGCAAAAGTAGAGAGTGCTCAAGTAGAAGGGAGATAATTTTTCTTTATGCATTTCATTTTCATTTTCATTTGGAGTTGAGAGTTCTGATTTTTGTAATAGACTTAGCAGAGATTGTGAGAAAATAAAATTGGAGTATTCTTATTTGTTGTGTTCAATACAAAGAAGGGTTTTATTCTGAATCAGAGCATTTGGTTATTAATTTTATGTTTATAATCAATCATAGTATTGTTGTATTCAGTTTTAGGCATTATCTTGCATCTTGTATTAAGTACTGGATGGGCTGTAGATCTTAGTATTTGCAGACATTCCTATTATGGAAATTAGGATTATTTAACCTTCATTTTCATTTCAGTTTCACTACATTTTCATATGTAGCATTCATAATGCATTACCAATGTTGGGGAGTCATAGGAAATGTGAATTCTTAGAGTTGGCTAGGTTTAGAATTGAATTTACTGCATGAGTTAGTTCTGTCTAGGGCTGGCTTTGTTTTCCTCTTCCATTCTCAGGTTAAGAATGTACCCAGTTAGTTTAGGAATTGAACAAATTCAATGAATATCATTCATAAGGGAGTTGTACCTTTCAATTTAGAGGAAATTTATGAACCTGATGATAGATTATCCAACTATTGGTATCTGATCATTTCTTTCAGATTTGGGCATTTGGGAGTTAAATTGGGAAATAACAATCTGTTTACCAACAGATTTTTGGTGACTCTACTAGGGAGGCGGAAAAGAAGATTTGTGCTTAATTAAGTTTCCTTAGTTTTATTAGTATCTTTGCTATCTAGAGATTGGAAACTCTATTCTAAATTCTCATAATTTTTGGTCAAGTTGTCTAGTGGTCTCATTTTTAGAATTTGAGGTACCTCCCCTAGGATGGAGGTTGGTTGCTTTGTTGAAGAAGTTTTTTTGAAGTATTCAAAATTTTTAAAAGATTGGATTCCAGCAAGGGATGAAGATGTTTCAGACATCTTTATCTTTATCCTAGGATTCAAAAATCCCATTGAATAGGTTACAGAAGACGTGGTGAGGAGTGTGAATTGGTTAAAGGATGCCTATGGCTCTTTCCTCATCAAGAAGAAACCTCCTGTGCAAGAGCTAAAAGAGGAAGAACCATGTTAAGATCTTCACAAAGTTGAAATCGATAAGCCTAGCCTTGCCTCATCACATGTGTTACATGAACATGAGGAAGAACAACATATGTAGGAAGATCTTCTAGTAAGTAATGATGAATGAGTGGATAATTTACATATTCAGCCTCCATGTTCAAATAATGAAGATTTCATTCGTTTTGAGAATAAAGAAAGTCTCAGTTTTAAGTTTGATCTTATGTTAGTAGAAATCAGTATCCAAGATGTATTGGTTTCAGCTGTATGTTTTGAGAAGACTACATCATGTGAGAGAGGTAAAGGGTCAAAGAATTCTGATTTTTCTTTTGAGTATCAAAATGAAAATATGACTGAAGTTGCAAAAGTTAAAAAGTTGCAGCAATTGGTACCATCAATTATTTCAGCAAACACACTATTTTGTGACGATGAATTCATGTCTAAGCCCTTACCAGTCATTGAAGAAAATATTTTTTCTGTAAAGGTTTCAGGTATTGATCCATCTTATAACTTTGTTTTGGATGAAATATTTTTAGATTTGATTTGTGTGAAGAATGATGAAGTTAGCTCAGTTAAAATTTATCTTGAATCTAAAGAAGCATGTCTATATTTTGAAGATGTATTGAGTGAAAGTTGTTTTGGTCATGGTATTCCCAAGAATGTAAATGATAAACATGATGTGGTTTTTCCTGTGGAGGTTTGGATGAATCATTTGTGTCAGTTTGAGGTCAGGAATGGCCTTGAATCTTCTTTTAAAAAGGATAAAGAAGAGTTTGAAATTTATGATGAATCATGGCTCTTTGGTTTCAATATTTTTCTTGCAAAATCTCTTCATTACAGTGAGCTGATTTTCAGTATTGGAAGGGGTACTACACAATAGCTGAGATGGTCTATTTCATATGGATACCATGCATTGTTCTGGAATGGCTCCTTCTTTTAGCAACCAGTTAATGGTCACGTATGAGTTTCATTATGCTCTCTCTCCTTTTGGTGAGGTTTCCTCACCTATTTGTAAGTAGGTTTTGCTTCTGCGGTTTTGGTGTGCTTAGATTAGCTTTTCTGGGTTTTGTGTTTCCGATTGTTTTCAGTTTTGGTTTTGGGCCTTGCTCCCCTCTGCCATCTCAACAAGAAACTCTTTGATTGTCTCATTTATGCCTAGACTCTGTAGCCCAATGGATAAGGAACTTTTTAAAACCAGAGATACTGGATTCTTTATGCACCTTGCAACACACAATCCCCATTTAGAGCCAATTGTAGGTGCACTTTTAGTACACCATTTTTAAACTTTTAAAGTTGCCTCCCATGAAAATAAATTCCCCTAATATGTTCCCAGATTTCACTAACAATGTTTCTATGAAGATTTAATATGTTCAAAATACAAAGTTCCATCACACAGATCCAAGTTTGAGATAACCGGGAAAATTCATCAGCCTTGAGTTTTTAGAATTCAAAAGATCTTCAATGCAGATCATCAAGGCTAGATTCATAGAGGCAATTATCGAGACATTATGATCATTTGATGAAGAGATGTATGCGAGCAATGCTATGTTCAAAATTGCTTCATATATTTAAAGGGGTCGATGGCATGAAGATTTTTTTATAAATATGAAGTCGTGTGTGATAATAGTGTTTAAGCTCTCAAACTGTTTCTTATAGTTGTCCATGTTCAATGCTTGAAAGAAAGATATTTATGAGATTTTGCATATGCCCTAGAAAGAAAGGAAGGAACACATTTATATAAATCAAGTATGGAAGCTTGAATTAAAAATATTGATGCAAATGGATCATACTCACACATTACAGTCAAGTATATCCTAAAATGTTAATCCTATCACTATCTCTAAGTGTTAATCCTGAAAGCAATGCAGAAGTGGAATTGGAATGCAGGATTAGAATTGGGATGTAGAAGTGGATTTTGCATTTTCCGCCAAGGAGAAGCTAAATGGTGATTTTTTTCCATGGAGTAGTGGGGTGTAAGAAATCTAATTCATGGTGAAAAGGTGTGAGTTTTGGCAATTAAATTGCTCCAGCAGTGAGTTTTATGGATCAATCAAGCAAGGGAGTAGGCATAGCGGAAGACTCAATTTCCACTGCACCTTTCGCAGTCCATTTCCAATTTTTTGCTTTGGAGAAGCCAATGTCTAAATTTTTGCCAAAGGCCAGAAGAAGTCAAATTTTGGAATCCCTCTTGAGTTGAGCTTGGCATTTGAGGATGAATTTAAATAATAAAAGTCTCAAAGCTTTATATAGAAGTTGAATGCGCTATTTCCTCTGAGAGTTTAGGCTTACAGTAGAAGGAGGCAGAAAATGAAGCTTCTACTACTCTGGAGTAGTCAAATATGAGATTTCTGCCACAGTGAAGCACAAGTTTGAAATGCCACTAGTGGTCAAGTTGATCATGGTATTCCTAATGAATTGAATGAGCGATTATCATGGGTCACTGATTGTACATTGGGGAAATTGATTGTATCTCCATGCTCGAGCACTAAAGAGAATTCAACCATGCTTCTTTTTGAATGTGAAGACCGTTGCAATTCATATAGCATCCATGGCTCAAGCAATGTCTTGAGGCCAATCAAGTGTGCAAAGAAAAGGTTTTAGATAAAGCCACCATCAAAAAATATTCTTGTCTACCATATAAATAAAAGAGGACGACATTGATCAATTCAGAAGGAGAAGACACAACCACAATTTAGGCTGAGACAGAAACATGGGATTTTGAATGGATCCTATAACACTAGGGAGTTAATATTTTCATCAATTTAAAAATATTTGAGGATAGATATACCTCCATGATGCTCATGATAGAGATATGGGGAGAATCATCTCTTCTTGTGCTCCCAAATTCAAGACAATGCTCAAGATTTTATCTTTGAAACCTCAAAGCCGATGCTCTAAGGTATAGATGTTAATGTCATAGAGTGGATGATTTCTTTTGAATGAATAAGATATATTATGTAGAAGCTCAGATTCATGGGAGGCATCTTCCTTTGTCAAAAAGATCAACTCATATGCAAAGCCACCATCAGTTTCAAAACAGAGGTCTCGGGTGATAAGAAAAATAGGGTATGCAAGATGAAAGCAATATGTTTGAGGTTGGTACTCATAATGCAATTGAAAATATGCAAGAAAGGAAATTGACACAATATTTAATGAACATAGGGGTTCTCTGTCCATAAGTTTGCTTGGGGGGAGAAGCAGAACAAGCTCGCATCTACTCTTAAAGGACAAATGTCATGTTTTGAAGAATGGGAAATGTTAGAAAGAAATCACACTCTCCATTTGGGGTAGAGTTAAACATCAGATTCAGTCTAAGAATGATTGGTAGAGTTGAAGCCAAACTAGTCCACATCGATCTGTGTGTTTGATGCTTGTTCCTTCCCAAAAAATTGTACATGAGCTGCAATCTGTCTTCTCTTATCAAAGATAGATGAGTGAAACGCTTGATGTAGAAGTCCAGTTCTTTATCATTTTTCATATTTTTGAGCCAGAAAGATGGATGGAATGCTCAGGCATGATATAATATCCTTAAGTTAGCTGAATGTGAAGAAAAACATGTTGAAGATGGTCTCGATGTTGGGTACATGAATCTTGATACCAATCAAGCACCGATAGTATGGTATCAAGTGAGCTCAATTAATAGTATGGTGCTACACTAAGCCGCTTGTCTTAGAAATATATAAGTGATTAAATCCAAATACACACTATGATCAAACACTAAGACAAATAGAGACGATGACCATTTGACCATCAAGAAGTTCAATGCTTGTAGACACTGCCTCCCTCGACTCAAATATTTGATCAAAAGAATAATATGCACTGATGGTGATCTTTAGCATTGGAGGAAACATGTTAATGAAGATTGGCTCTATCCATGGGACATGATAAAGAAAAATCAATTGATTTTATAAATCAAAATGCTAAAGCTTGGGATCAGAACTAGAACAAGGAATCCATTCAAGATCATATGGTAAATTAGTGCAAGACATTCCAAATTGAGTTCAAGCAATATTGAAATAACACTTAAAGCCAAAGATATCTCATGAGGATCTTGAAGTGCAAGTCGAGCAAGTCTCCCATAGTATGTAGAGGCTGATTACATTGAGTCTCTACTCAGGTTCTCAAGTTTCAAGCATGATATGAGATAGGAGATTCGTTCACAAATTTTATCTCACTTGGTGACCGCAACAATGAAGAATCTTGAGAAGTTTATGTTACTATTCTTCCCTTAATTTGGTGATAGTTGGAAAAGCTCTAGAAACCATGGATTCATCATAAAGCAGAGCTGTAGGAACTTATGTGGGAACAAAGACTAAGACTAGAAGCTCCTAGAATCTGACAAGTGTATGTTAGGACACAATAGATAAAGAATGCTAAGATGAATGAGTCGGGTGTAAAATGATAGGTGTTAGAGATAAAGAATCTCATTCAAGGAGGATTCTTTATTAATCGTCAATCTATAGTATGAAAGTGCATGCTTTTTATTGAATATAAAAAAATGATATATTAATATAAAAGGGGCATGCGAATATGGAAATGAATAGACATGGGATTTTCATATGATTTTGAGATTAACATTTGGAGAAGAATCAAAAGCCAAATAATGTTAACAAAAGAATGAGTTTCTAAAAATGGAACTTTTTCTTCTAAAAAGCTACAGGAATTAGAAAAGACCAAGAATCAGTTACAAACTGAATGGTTATAGAACTGAATAGACATTTAAAATTTGAACGCTTACTAGGGACATTTTTTATTGTAAAAACTTTTCTTTTGGAAAGGGTTCTTCTTTTTAGCAAGAGTAGAAAGTGCTGGAGTAGAAGGGAGACATTTTTTCTTTATGCATTTCATTTGCATTTGCATTTGGAGTTGAGAGTTTTGGTTTTTGTAATAGACTTAGCAGAGATTGTGAGAAAATAAAATTAGAGTATTCTTATTTTTTGTATTCAATACAAAGAAGGGTTTTATTCTGAATTAGAGCATTTTGTTATTACTTTTCTGCTTATAATCAATCATAGTATTGTTGTATTCAGTTTTGGGCATTATCTTGCATCTTGTTTTAAGTACTGGATGGGCTGTAGATCGTAGTATTCGCAGACATTCCTATTATGGAAATTGGGATTATTTAACCTTCATTTTCATTTAAATTTCACTACATTTGCATATGTAGCATTCATATTGCATTACCAATGCCAGGGAGTCATAGGAAATATGAATTCTTGGAGTTGGCTAGGTTTAGAACTAAATTTATTGCCTGAGTTAGTTCTGTCTAGGGCTGGCTTGGTTTTCCTCTTCCATTCTCAGGTTAAGAATGTACCCAATTAGTTTAGGAATTGAACAAATTCATTGAATATCATTCATAAGGGAGTTGTACCTTTCAATTTAGAGGAAATCTACGATCCTGGTGATAGATTATCCAACTATTGGTATCTGATTGTTTCTTTTAGATTTGGGCATTTGAGAGTTAAATTGGGAAATAACAATCTGTTTACCAACATAGTATTAGTCTTTCCATCCAGAGAAATAGATCCAACACCAATGATAAGCTTTGGATTATTGTCACAAAATCTAACAACACCACCATCATATATTTTTTAGTCTCACAAATTTATTTTTATCTCCAGTCATATGATGTGAACAATCACTGTCTATAACCCATTTAGATTTAATTTCAACACAAGATACTAAGGCTTTTTCTCCATGTATAGGTTCATCATCCTTTATAGAAATAAATCCAATTTCATCATAGTCACCATCATCATGAGAAACAACCCACTAGCATAATAACATTCCTTGTCTTTAGGATACTTTGATTTGTCAAACTTAGGTTTATGCTTAGGAACCCTTGTAGGACATCGAGATGCAAAATGACCAATCTTGTTGCATGAAAAACATTTCAAAGGTAATTTTCCTTCAAATTTACCCTTACCTCTCTTTTCTCTTCTAGAGATCAGTGCTACCACTTCATCTAGATTTATTTCTTCCTCTTGTATATTCTCTCACTCATTAGCATAGTCTCCAAGCTCTTCTCTCAAGTTACTATTGTTGTTGCTCACGATTCTGGATAAGGTCTTTTTTTATGCACGGATGCTTTGAATGTTGACTCAACTTTACGTAAAGAATCTCCCAATTCTGTGGCATCAAAAGTAGTTATCTTTCCAATCAACATATCTCTAGTGAATTTCGTTGTCAAAGGTATAATCTCTTCTATAGCTTTTACTTTAGTTCTATATGCAAGTGTCAAAGATCTAAGAATTTTCTTATTCACTTCTTCCTCACTATAAGTACCTCTAGAGTTTCTAATGCTAGTAACCATGTCAATAATTCTTTGTCCATATGCCCTAATGTTCTCATCTTCTCTCATTTTCAGTGATTCCATCTTTGTCTTCCAGTTTTGTAACTTTTCTTGTTTTGTAAAATTATCTCCTTCATACAGTGCCTCCAATCTTGTCTAAATATCATGTGCAAAGTCCAAGTCTTTTACTTCTATGAATTCACCTTCAGAAATTCCACTGATCAATGATTTTGTTGCGACCATATTACATGAAAATATCTTCTTATCAACTTTAGTATCTTTCTCCAATTCATCCTAAATCGCTATCTTTTCTTTCTTTTTTGTGATCATCAAGTAGTCGATTCCCAAACATAGAAAATGTGTTCTCATCTTGTTCTTCCAACTGTCAAAGTTTTGAGGATCAAGTTTTGGACTATCCTTCCTGTAGTAAGTCATCTTCAGCATCACCTCAAGCTATTAAGCTTTCTCTCTAAGGACTAGTAGCTCTGATACCAATTGTTAGCTAGGAATAAAAGTCCACAAGAGAAACTGAGAGGGGGGCATGAATCAATTGTGATATAGATTATAAAATTTATAAACCAAAAAGTTAATGCAAATGATAACATAGTAAATTCCAACACAATAGCACAATACTTGTTGTCAAGGAAACCCTATTAAAGGTAAAACCCCGGTAGGAATTACCACCCACAAATAATGTACTGAGAGTATAGTATCCCTATTAGGAGCTTATTACAATATTACAATACATAGGCCCTGTTAGAAGACAAACCCCATTAGGAGTCAATAAAATTAGTAGGCTCACTTCCCAAAGAAGGTTAAATCCACCCTCAAGCATTCACAATCCGAACAAGTGTATATAAGAAATATACAATCTAGTGAACTGTCTGATAGCAACTATCTTTTCTTGGTCAGTTCCAATGAAGTATTATTATCACAAAATCTAATCTACATCCAGCAGAAAAACAAGCCTCACAGCTTACACTTTGCTTCATTCTTAATCTCCACCACATATTTCCAAAATAAAATACCACTCATATATACCCTATTACAATAATTCATTAGGTCGGCCAATTAAGATTTCCAATATACAAATAATTAATCAGGTCTGCCAATTAGGCTTTCCCAATACATAAATAATTGTTTAACCCCTTGCTAAGATACACACGGTACCTATAATGATTAAAAATAAATTAAAATCCATCAATTATACACCATGATCTGCAATCCATGCTCACAACTTATAATGCACGCTACATGTCTGAAGTCAACCACCAAAATAGGCCTCCTCCAAAATACATGCCATAGCTGACATCACTAGTACTTTCACAACTATCAATCAGTAAAAAAAATTCTTCAATGTGTCCTCATTCATCCCATAATCTCACATATGCTAAAACATCTTCATCTGTAAGATATATGCAAAATACAGAGACCTGCTCTGTCAAGCATTACTTTCACAATCCATAAACTAGTCTTCACTAAATCATATGTAACATAACCAATATGCAACCTCAATTCAAGCGACCTTAGGAATAAGTTCATTACACATTTATCTCCATATCCCTATATTTGATCATTCTGAAACATTTGTACAATGTATGTACACTTCTCTCAGTCAAATAACCAGTTTGTCTTCTTTACAGAAACATATGTTGACATCACTAAAAAAAAATTAATATCAAGATCATGAATAGTATCCAAATATAATATCATCCAACATCCTATTATGCATTCAAAGACCAAAAATATTTCAATAAAATATCATTTTTTGAGAGACAGGGTTGCAGAGAAGGAAGCCAGATTAAAGTACATCAGCACAAATGAACAAATAGAAGATATATTCACAAAACATTTTCCAAAAGATGGCTTTGAGTACCTCAAAGGTATGCTCGGTGTGAGAACCCCTCCTTATGAGAACTAGATTATGTAGGAATGCATCAGTCTAGTATTTATCTGAGCTATATTATTATCTGGACTTGATGCTTAGATCCACTCCTCAAGGGGAGTGATCACAAGAACCCAAAAGAACATATTTGGGTGATGAAGCACCTATTTTGTTATAGGTATGAATATTTGAAAAAGATACACCTTGCCGAGGTGGGATGTGAAGATAAGGAAAAGAGATATGAAACCTTCTTCCATTGATGTCAAAGGGGGAGAGATATAGGTGAAAAACCCTTATTTCTTTAGGGGGAGCTGCGAAAAGGATATTGAGAAAACTGTATTAGAAAGGCTACCTTTGATTTGATCATTTTTATCACATGTTTCCATCAATGCCAAAGGGGGAGAGTATTGTAATTTTTGTTGGGTGATGTGTTGAAATTCATTTTTTTTCATTAATGTCAACATATATTTCAGTTGGATGCATTATGTCATGCCCAAAACCAGGGCAAAATACACACACAAATTTTATTTTTTTAAAATGCATAAATACGCACAACTAACAGGGGGAGAGTTGGAAGGATAATAGAAAGGTATAGTTAACCTTTGAATCTCATGGTATATGTGTATATTGAATGAGGTTCAAGCCTCAAACAGATGCAAAGTTGGGTTTCAACTTGTTCGACGGGTTATATGAATACTCAACTCAGGTTTATCTAACTCTGATTTATTTTTATAAAAACATGATGGTAGTTAGTGGTTCAGGATCATATGTTGATCTGGGTTTCCCTTAATATCCCTTAACCTAGATTGCAACTAAATCCATCAATTTCTAACATATGACTTTAATTTAACCTTTTTATTTAGTCATTAGAATTATCTCCTAATCCAACATTTAAACTTACTTTTAATTACAATCAAGTATAAACCTTAATCCCCTAAATACAAGAGCAATATAATCCCCCTTCTATGATGATAATAAATTAAAATTACACATTAACTATACAATTTAACCAACTGAGCAATTCACCTCTCTAAATGACTCAACAATACTTTAGACAAAAATTTTGATCTATTAAAGTCACAAATCTCACCATTATAAATTAATCTAAACAATAATGCTAGGTTCCTATTTAAAATGATTTAATATAATATTGATAAATAATTCCAACACCAATTAAAATTAAAACCACGTTTGATACCCTAAATGATTCCAATGCCAATTGAAATGAAAACACGCTAAATACACAAAATACCAATTAAAGATTAAAACATATTTAATACATTAAAAGTTTCCTGTACCAATTAAAATTGACACATTAAAGTATATACTTAAAATTACATGCTAAACCATTGATATATTGCATAGGGGAAAATGCGATTAAAAGGAATTTAAAAACCAATATAAGAAACAACACTTAATTAACTAACTTAACCATCAACTAACTCCTAATTAACCTAAAAACCTATACATCTTTCATGACACTAAAATTATTAATCTAACAATTAATGTTACATCTTTGAAACAAAATACATACATAAACTACTACTTATTAAAACAGATTAAAATTAAACTTAATTAACTGACATAACTTACCAACTAATTACCAATTAATCTAACTAGCAATGATCTCTAACTAGCTACTAATTACTGAATAATCTAATCCATCTAAATAATAATCTTAAATCCTAACTACCTTTTAACTTATTCAACTATCAACTTATAATATCTATTTGCCAAACCCCAAAGTCCCAAAAAGTTTTGGAGGAGTGAATTCCTATGAGTGCAGGTCAAGGACATGGTCTTGGGGCCCACCAAACAACTTTCCCCATCCCCAAAACAAGAATTTTGCATGGTAAGGGGAGAAGAATTTTGCAGCAAGTGATGGCACAGTTTGCAAGGAGAGGAAGGAGGTTTTAAAACTACAGTGGCCCACCATCCCAAGTGCCCCATCCTCCAAGGAGATTTTGAATGGGATGAAGAGGAAGGGAGTTGACTAACAAGGCATGTCAGAATACTTGCTTGGGGAAAAAGGACAACAAGGAAAGGGTGGCGAGATTCCCAACTAGTTTAGCCCCCTTTTTGCAAGGTGATAAAATTTATTTTTTTTATTTTAGCTTTCCATCTATTCTCTCCTCTCCCGTGGGTCCCACTAGCCTTTAAGTTATATGGTAAGCCATTATTCCATTGTTTTATAAATCTTTATTAATTAAGGGTTAGATAGGGGGTTTAGGTTACTAATTCCAATTAGGGAAGTATAATGAAAAGGGAAGGGAATATTCTCTATGGTAAGAGAATACCCATACAAAATCCAGAGAGTTTTTTCTCTTAAAAATCTGGAAGATGTCATTGCAATTATATGAATTTTCCTTTAAATTTCCTTGCTTGTTTTTTTTTTGAAAGCCACATGAATGCATTGATTTATCCAATTATTGTTTAATACAAGGGGAATTATGGGTTGAATGATAGTTTCATGAGATTTTAACATAGTAATCTAACATGTTCATTTGTTCATTGTTTCATGCTTCAATTTAGAGGAATAAGAATGAGGTTTTGTTCAAATGGAGATTGATTATAATGAATATGAAAATTTACAACCAACATTAGAAAGATTACATTTGCAACAAGGGTCACATTACAATGAGGTTTCAACCCCTTATTGGATTAAACCTTGGCTTACTCAATTCACATGTGTTTAGCCCTGGTTTTGGGCATGACACATTAGAAGTTTTATAAAGACTGGTTATCAAAGGTACATGAAAGATTGACAGTTGTGTATGGACAATGTATGATGTTTCAATATATACAAGCATGAGTTTTTGTAGAGGAAAGTATGCACACCTTATTTCTAAGGTCATTATATTTCATATTACTATTTGCATGAGTTATAGTTGTTTTGGTGAAGACTGGTTACAAAGAAGTCACAAAGGATTATGACGGAGATGGTCTCTAAGTTTTGGGGATAACTTGGATGCGAGCATGAGTTATGGTATGCGAGATTAAGGCATGATAGAAGATACATAGGAAAAAATTCTTTTTGGTTCTTGGGTCGATGGATTCTTGATGACATCAGTTGTGGCATGTGGACTGGCAAAGACCTATTTGGGGCCGACCATAGAGATGTAATGTGGTTAGTGAATGGAGAGCATGAATTATGGATCTTGGTATGTAACTGATTATTTTTTATTTTTTATTTACTTGTTTAAGGTACCATGTGTATCTTAGCAAGGGTCTATGAAATTTATTGTGCATTTGGGAAGTCTTAACAAACTGACCTAATTACTTTTTGTAACTTGTATATAAAAACAAAAGTAGTGTCTCGATGTGAAAAGTGTGGATGAAAGTTTTGTCGGATGTAGAGCATTGATTATATTTTTAATGAACTTCATTGGAAAGGTTTAATAAAAGCAAGTTTCTATTAGTCGTTAACTGTTATAAGTATTCTTTCGTACTTCTCTTTGGACAATGGATCCAGAAGGTGGGTTTAACATTCACATTTGGGCAGTCATATCTTCATTTTATTCAACTCCTAATAGGGTTGGACTTTTAATAGGGTCTATCCTTTAACAAGGACTTTGTATTGGATGTGATAATCATCTCCTAATAGGGATACAATATTTCTGGTGCATTATTTATGGGTATTAATTCCCACTGGGGTTTTTCCCTTAACAAGGTTTTCCTTGATAACAATTATTTGTGTTATGGTGTTGTTCTAAAGTGTTCAAATTTTAATTAATTAATTGGTTTATAATTTTAAAATTTAATAATTGGGCATACAACTGATTCAACCCCCCCCCCTCTCAGTTGTATTGATAGACTATTATTCCTAACACAAAGCATTCAGTTCAAAGATGAACTCGTTCTGAGTAAGGCAGAAGAAGCAGTCAGAATCTATCAAGCTGCCTAATTTTTTATGAAGTCTAGGAAATTATATAGAGATTGCGCAAAGCTCACCCAAACATTCTTCCAGAGAGTTAAGGGTTGTTTTGACACCTAACCATTTTTTGAAGTGGGGGGGGGGGTCATTTTTGTACTTAGCCATTTTTGTGAGGTGTTGAAGCCATTTTTATACTTGGCCAAATTTTGGAGTTGCATTTTCGGAATTCCACAACTCTAAATAATCCAAATTCACCAAACTCTAGACTTAGTCATTTTTAGCATAGCATTTTTCAGAGGTCCGCAACTCTGAAATTCCTGGGCATGTAGTTTTTAATATCATCTTTCACAAAATATTATTTTGGGGATAGATTACATGCATACTAGAGTTCATATTTACAAGTCAAAGGGTGTTCTATCAGTTTCATATCAGGAGGGTAGTTGGATCCATGTATACTGGGCGTGAACATCAAAGAAAAGTTCAAACTACATGCAAACAAGAGGATGAAGAAGTGGGAATGCAATTCAAACTCTTTCATTTTAGGGGCTACTTTAAGTCTGATTTTGAATGTATTTAATGTACACATGGATGAAGATACATGCAATCTTGTTAGCTATCATTTTAAGTCTAGTTTTGCATTAATAAACTCTAGATTTGGTTTTTTTACACCATGTTTTCTATAGATGAAACCCTAGCTACGAGTTTCTAATTTCTAAGTTGAAGCACTATATATTTCATTATAGAGATGTAATTAAGGTGGGATTTTTGATACAAAAAATATATATGTTGTATAGTGTGAATTTTTTTCTATCTATGTGAATTTATGAATCTGTGTATACTTGTTCATTTATTTCAAAGAGCCAATTGCATTTTATTGCGGATGATTATGCGATCAATTAGTTTGGAATCTACTGTTATTGTTTCATCTAGCCGTGAAAATTGATTGGAAATATTCACTCTATTGCTTTAAAGATAAATTCATCTCTTGTGTGTGTACATCTGGTGGCTTCACAATTTGATAGATCTTTGAAAATCTTACATCTGGTTAAAAGTTTTTTCAAAAGATTGCACTTGATGAATATGGAATTGTGAGTTTATCTAATTCATGTTTCGTGGGTTTCTATCTTTTCATCATTTAATTCACAAGCTTGATTCAACAATGGTTTATTTCTATTAGATTTCATTTGAGAAAATTTTCTTATGATTCTTGTTACTCAAATCTTTTGATATTTTTGAAATTGGTTAAGATAGGAAAATCATTCAATGATTTAAAATTAGATTTTCATTATTAGGAAGTTGCATACATTGATAAATTGAGAAAATACAAAAGCACTAAAGGTTTTTTGCAGCCTGGAGTTTGAAACATACTAGAAAAGGCCTTCTTGTGAACATTCACATTTATCTTCAACTGATTTTACCAAGCAGTTGTACCTTGACCACGGATAACCTTGGGAATAAATTTGTTATTCTTTCAAGAGGGGAATTTGGATCTTTAATTCCTAGAAACTTACTTGTGTAAAAAATCACTCAACATATCCCCTTAACAAATATTGAATGCCTCAATATATAGATCCTTCACAACACATATGTCATCCAGATATATTAAATTTTCCAAGAACAAGAAAACATAATACAAAATAATAGGGTAGGACCCAAATCATAAGGATCTCAATGCCAAGATAGAGAAATGGCACATGATCCAAGAAAAATATTGACCAAAGATCAAAGAACATTATGATATGAGCCACAAAGCTTTTCCAATTAGGAAAATGCTTCGCAAGGTTGGAAAACTCCAAGTAACTGTTAGAACTTGAAGAATAACCATAACTGAACATGAATTCAGAATGTCTCCCCAATGAAGTATCCCAAAGAGGTGCGAATCCATACATAAGTAAAAGATGATTTCCAAAACATACTCTGAGGTTCACAAAAAATTATTACCTAAATCAAAGGTACGCCACTAAAAACATAGAACTGGCTAAGAAAAAACAACTAAGAAAAAATTGAAATGAAATATTTTTGGGTGATGCAAGATTTCTAACGACCCAAGGATGCTCTTACATCACATACCCTAGGTGAGAAAATATGTTCCATAATAGGAAATTATGAACATATGACATGATTCAAGATGTAAATCCCATGCTCATTCGTGACCCAAATATCTTCTTTATATGTAACTTTCTTTCTCTATACCTCCACTTTTTCTTCTATTATAATCTTTGACTTATTTTTCTCTGCACTTTCTATGTCATGCCTCACATCTATGTAAGATAGTAAAGGAATCTTACCACCACCTCTCCTGTTCTACACATTTGATTTACGTCTTCTACAAGACCCCACTCTTTCTACAACCAAGGTCATTTGTTTCTTCACTTTACCCTTCTTATTACCCAATACAAACTTGTTCTCATATTTTCCTTCAAGATCCTTCTCCCGATCCATACCAACCTCTGATATAGCTTCTGCATTCCATTTCTCATAATAATGACTCTTTACAATACTCAAGTTCCTTGCACTTATCCCTTATTCCTCCTTCAAGGGATCCAAAGTAAATATTTTTCCATCCTTCTCTATGGTAATCAAATTACTTATGTAATTATAGATAGCTCCCCTATAATATTGCCAAGGTCTACCCAATAGAACATGACAAGCACTCATAGATACAACAGCCCATTACACTTCATCTACGAAAGGTCCAATGTTGAAGTTCACCAAATATTTATACTTCACCTCCCCCATATGATTATGTTGAAACCAAATTCTTCTATAAGGACAAGGATGTTTAATCCTCTTCAAGCCAAGATTTTTTTCCATCTCTTCTGATACAATATTATTAGTACTACCATTATCCATAATACCCTTGTAACATTTACCTCCTATTTTTTTGACAATTTTAAACAAATCCCTCCTTTGGGTACCTTGAAATTCCTTCTTTCTCTATAGAACTCTCCTAAGCATACGAGATTCTCCTCATATGCCACAAGATTATTTTTACCCATACCTTTACTAGATCTGTGGGAACATTGAAAATATCTATGTCCTATGCCACCACATTTTTAAAAAGTACCTTTAAATTCCTTTCTACCACTTCCTCTCCTTTGTGTCCTCTAATTAGGTTCCTCTTCAATAGTTTGATTCTACTTTCCATTTCCATTCACTTTCTTCTCTTTCCCTCTAGGGTTTCTTTGTCTCCTCTTTGCCTTATCTTCTGCCTTCAATGCATACTGATAAGAACCCCCCACTATATTAATCCTCAACATACTTAGCTCATCCTAAATGTTAAATCTCAATCCATTAAAATATTTATCCACCTTCTCCTTAGATATGTCTCAGTGCCCAAATATGATTTTCATCTTGCAAAATTGTTTGGTGTATTCCTTCACACTCATGTCCTTCTGCTTCAAGTTCTACAACTTCTTGAACAATTCCAACTCATAATATTTTGGAATAAATTTAGCCTTTAATCTAGCAACCATTAATCTCCATATAATGATCTTCATTTCACCATTCTCCTCTCTATCCTTCTACAACTCTTTCCATGATAAGGCAACATGACCCTTCAATTTAGTGTGTTCTAACATAACCCTCTATAGATATCTGATATGCTCAAGTTCAAAATTATCTTCCAATTGATCAATCCAATATATCAAATCCTTAAGATGCAATGAACCAGAAAAAATTACAAACCTTCACTCTATGACTTTTACTCACTTGTGCCATAGCTCTCAACAATATTTCTTCTTCAACATGCATCTCAGTTTCTATGGTCTTTGTATATGCTAAATTTGGCCTTGTTACTTAGCCATACACTTCAACATAGTCCTTCTTCACCAGCCACATTCAAGAATGGATATGAAATTATCCATCCTGCATGCCTGTGTGATTTGACCTATTGCCTCCTATCTAGTTTGGGGTTTTTGATTAGCTCTCAGAATCGAGAGTCCAACAACCTAGACCAATCTATAATGGAGGATTTTAAGCTAGAAAGTAAATGTGAAACTATTCTAGAAATGAGATATTTAAACTCTTCTAGAGATGAATATGCAAAGCTATATTAGAAATGATAAACAAAACTAAATTAACTTGCAAATGATCATGAGATTACTCTAGAAATGAGAGATTTAAACTAGGAATGAATAATAATTCAAGCTAATCTAGAAATGAACAATGATATTCAATTAAGATTGCTTGAAAATGAAACTAAAAATATGAATGATTAGATCTAAATGACATTAAGCTATAACACCAAATCTTAATAACAATGCATTCTATTAGCAATCAATATAATAGTGATTTTGAAAAATCTAGATTCAAAGACTAACTTGAATGAGAGTTGAGAGAGTTCTTTTATAGATTGGGAATCCATTCAGAATAGAAAGTTTCTTTTGAGAGAAATAGTTGACTCATTGAAATCCAATTTAGATTAGCAAGTTTTTTTTGAGAGAAATACTGAAATGTTGCCTTTTTGAGTTTATGAAGTAGTTAACTGATTTGTTTCTCTTTTTAAATCTTAGTCAACTTCAAAGTTTCCATTTCTGAATTGAAGTGTAGATTTTGTTGAGAATATTTAATTAAATAAATAGAATATGACCTCATAAATGTATTTTCTCAATTATTTGAATAATTAAATTCAATTATTGAAATGAGGATATTTATTTAATAATTAAATATTATTTAATTCATTTTTATGTGTTTTAGCTAAAAGGGGTGAATTTAAATTAATTAAAGTGCTAGGACATTATAATTAAATTAATTTGATCATTAGGTTTATTTGGCCAATTGTGATTGATATTTAGGAATTAAATATAGTATGATCAACACAAGTTTAGGGTTTTCTACATTTGACACTTATGTCGAGTAGAGTCAGTCAAAACTTAGAATTGCCTAGTACAATAGGACTTTGATGATTCAGAAGAATGACAAATGCAACAAAATTGGTTAGGGTTGCAAGATGCCAATTTTGGGGTGTTACATTTTGCCCCTCTTTGAATTGATGTGTGAGAAGCACATTGATTCAAAGAATAGTTTGATGCATAGAAGAATAGTTGAGATTGATTGATGAAAGTTTCAAAGCCATCTCCAGAATGAAGCTTAACTCTCCGAAGTCTAGGTTAGATCACCAAGACGTCGGTTAAGTAGAGTTTTTGAGGGTCATCTCCAGAATGAAACTTGATCCTTAAGGATTTGGGTTAGATTGCTCCGATACCTAATAGATTAAGATTTTGAGAATCATCTCCGAAACAAAGCTTGATCCTCAAGGATCTAAGTTAGATTGCTCAGATACCTAATAGATTGATATCTTAAAAAATACTGTCCCTATAATGAGGTTCAACCTTCAGGAGTCAGGGTTAGATTTCCCTAATACGTGTCCATAAAATGATAGTCAATAGATATTTTTAGGACTATCTCTAGAATGAAGCTTAGTCTCCCAATATCTAGGTTAGATTTCTCAGATACTGGTTAAATCGAGTTTTAGAATCATCTCCAAAATGGAGATTGATTTTCAGCAGTAAGGGTTAGATTGCCCGAATTCCTAATAGATGATTTTTCGAGAATCATCTCTAGAACGAAGCTTGATCCTCAGGGATCTGGGTTAGATTGCCCAGATACCTAATAGATGACGAGATGTAAGGAACATAGATGCCCTTAGTGATTCAAAGTTTTGGAACACCCAGTTTTGACTGTGAGGTACGAAAAAATAAATATGCCCCAAGTGATGAGATGCCCCTAGCAATGAGGAATTTTGAATTCAGATCAGATTGATTGGAAATAGATTCAATGATGTAATCATCTTGCCCACTCGGGAGTGAAATGGAAAGATGACATGTCATAATGGTGATTGAGAGTGAGAAACCGCAGAGAGATGTTGAATCAGAGATCAATAAGAACTTTACAATAGATTATAGAAGAATCTAGAAAATTCAGAATCAATTTTGAGCAATTTCAAGGTTTGGGTTGACCAAGTTTGACTAGGGTTGACTAGAGTTGACCAAAGTTGACTTTTGATGAAAAGTTTGACAATTTTGAGAAAATAATAATTAGATATGATTCTGACAAGAAAGCGACATCAGAAAGTTGACTACACAAGCGTCCGATCGCGTCGGTCCCAAAAATTTTAAAATGTGATTTTGAGCTATATAGAAGTGTCAGATTTTGATTTTAACCACAAAAATGGATTAAGAGCGGTCGAATTAGCTAGTGGTGAAATTTTCACGCAAATTGGAGCACTTTTGAAAATTAGGTCAAAACCTATATATCAGTAAAAAAGGTCATTTTCAAACCATTTGCATCCATTGACTTTTGAGAAAAAGAGCTCTGAGCGAAAATGGTGGTCCCCGTGAGCACTCACCATTTCGAGCGATATAGGCGGCACAGTCGGCCAACAACGTACAAACCTCTGGTAAGTGGTCGAATAACCTCTCTGTCAATTCAAATTTCACTATTTTTGGTCAATTTTTAGAACATTTTTCACATTTTTAGGAAGTGGTCCGTGGGTTCTTGTGTGAGGAACTAGTTTCTTTGTGCGTCCCATAAAGAAAGATCGCGCAAGAAACTGCCAAAAGGCAAATTCTTACACTAGTCGGTGGGCGTCCTCGCATACGAGGGTACCCACGTCTTGTGCAAGAAACCCTTCGATAGGGGGTTTTCTCATGTGGGCTGGCGCGAAACTTTGCGTAGACCTAAAACTTTGTGCGGGTTGAAAAACTTCTTCACGCGAAAGGTTGCTTCTACGCATGGAGAGAATATAGTAGTTTGAATGCAAAATGAGTTTGTGTCGCATCAGATACCCTTCCATGGACCTAGAGTGTAGTATGAGGTGAAGTCGCGGCCAGGCACATTAGCGCTACGAGAGATCTTATAGGATGAGCTTGTCATGGTTAGATCCATCCCATGGGAAGAGTTGATCAGAGAGTACGGGCCTGGGCACTGATTGGTCATGGTGTTGGAAGCATCCCTTGGATGCTATCTGATGCCTGATCATGGTCAGCATGCTTTTGAGTGCAGCTGGGGCTAGATGTTATAGAGGATGCTGGTTGAGCCAGTTAGATATGGGTGGGAACAGTGTATGCTGGCCCACATGTACCATGAGATGCACGAGATCACCTATAGAGAGGCGAAGAGCATGGCCACAGGTGTATTTGTCTTATAGGTGTGGGCATGGGAGCACCTTCCTGTTACCTGGCCCATGTGCAAGGATCTGAGAGAGCCATTGGAGCCATACATTTATAGTTATAGAGGTTTGAATACTCAGCCCACGCTGGGTAAGATAGAGCAGTGCCGAGCACAACTTGATGATATGGTATCCGTGGTATGGCAACCGTGGAGATTGATGAAGGAGTGGGACAATGCCAGCAATCAGCTAGGTTATATGCTTATTTCACAACCACTCATCAGTTGGGCTATTACCATTATTGAGTGGTTTTGTCTTTCACGTGTCTCACGGCAGTTCAGCCAGGCATAAAAGATATCACAAGAGTACTATTCCTATGCTCATTTCATGGATGAACTAAAGAAGGGATGGTCGATCAAGTTAGATACTGGTTGATGTATGATAGATGTGCGAGCCCTAGCTCGGACACGATGGGATTATCTAAGTGGGATTGTAGATGGCAGCATGACTACAGAGTAGAGGGAGTATTTCGTTACTCATCCCTTCCCATGGTTTACGACTCCAGCTGGCATGGGAGTGCCAACACAGGTAGTGCACCCACAAGTGCCACAGCAATAGGTACCATTGCCTCCACCACAATAGATACCATAGCCACAGCCATAGCCACAGTAGGGGCCATGGCTATGCATAGTATAGGTGGACATACCTGCACGATAGATGAGGAATGATCCCAGTGTGAGTGGCAGCGGGAGGCAGAGCAGGCGGAGGACAGTTGCACAGTTAGACGATGTGCAAGAGCAGAAAGAGAAACAAGAGGTACACCAAAAGGACCCGATGTAGGAGGTTCAGCCTACACAACATCCTATACAGGGTTCATTACCCGAAGATGCATCATCATAGGTGCAGTAGGCCCTACGGAGAGCCAAAGAGAGAGTACGACAGTTGGTGAGGCAAGTTGAAGACTTGTAGGTGCAGGTTGCCATGTGGGATGCTCAGTTTCTAGATAGAGATCGGGAGCTATAGGATGTCTGAGGGCAGTTAGAGAGGGCTCGGGAGGAGACTTGACATTAGCCCTCTTGAGAAGCCTATTATTACGCATCCTATATAGGGGTGGTTCCGGATGAGGCATCGCAGGTGCCTAGATTTTCTTTGTATACGAGAGGATACAAGGGTGCATAGGAACCACCTCCACTGGATATGTCTCTTCCTCCACCTCCTCTAGGTGATGAGGGAGAGGGCCAGAGCTAGATTTGATATATTGATAGATGAGATTATATGATGTATTTGATGCATTGGCATCCTCATATTGTACCACCATTTTGAGGATAGACTGTGCTCGAGTACCACTATTTTATATTGTATTGACACATTTGAAATATGTGTGTGTGTGTGTGTGTGTGTGTGAGCTCATCTTTTGGTATCATTACATGTGTCACATTTTGTACTTCATGAGATGTTTCCTATATGCTTAGATGTTTAGATGATTTAGAATGTATATATATATGTATGTAAATAAATGAACATGTTTTGAATATATGTAGATGTATGAAATGCACATGTATGTAATGTATGGATGTGATGCACATGTATATGTAGATGTAAATATAGATGTATGCCGATGATCTTTGTGAATGCACTTTGTGGATAGATAATGCATTTGTGAATGTAATGTATATGGTACTAAAATCTCATGTAGGGTGTCCAAATGTGTGATAGATGCTAACCAAGAGAACATGTTGAGAATTGAGAGCGAGGATCAAACACTTGTGTAGTTGCGATGAAGTCCGAGTGATGAAGAAGAACCTCTTAGTGTATAAAATCCAATATAACACATTGAAATGTCAAACTATTGTAGCAATGCAAGCCTAGAATGAAATTGCAAGCCTATGCTAGATGCAATCCCTAGGATGTGGTTGTTGGACCCATTGGATGGTTATCATCATAGAGCATATTTTGGAACATCGAAGTCGATACAATCCTTACTGGTGCCACTGTGACCATAGGGATATGAATATGACTTTCATCGGATTAAATATGGGAAACTAATGTAAGTGGCGAGGCACAAAAGTCAAGATGACCTGAACATTGTTTCCAGTTTTGATAGAGCAAGAGCACACCAGTATCGAGGCATTCAAATCCAAGATAACCATGAGTGTGCACATGTGTAAACAAGCATATAAATAACAAACAAGGAGATAGTACCGACCTCACCTTGGCGTACAAATAAACAAGATCGAAGGATGTGAGGTTGGTCTGCCTTAACGTAGGAGCTCTTATCACATACACCATGTTTATTTGACATTTCCAAATCATCGGGACCACACCAAAAATTAGTAGACAAAGAAAATATCAATGAAATCGATGAGAATAGGTAGCATACAAAGAGAAATCCATGCATAGCTCAACATGTTTCAAATTTTTTTTGGAAGTGTAGATGTATAGGGGTGTTGAAAAACACCATTGTGCTTGTGAGTGCATTCTGTTTGATTGCTATCAATAGATGTTTACCATTGTGATATCCAATGTGTGTTGAAAAAAATAGATGTATCCAAAGATAGTGTTGAAAAACACTATTGAGTGTGGTGTTGAAAAAAACCTGTTTGTGTTAGTAGAGTGTTGTCTTTTAGGATTGACAAGATTACTGACTAACACCTGTTAGAAACATTGAGAGGGGGGGGTGAATCAGTTTTTGTCTATTAATTACTTTTTAGCAACGTAAGAATAAATCAAACATACATAGAATGAATCTTAACATAACAACTCATAATACATGATATGATTACGGGGAAACCTTGATCAGAGGAAAACCCTGGTGGGAATTAGTACCCACAAATATTGTACTAAGTATAATGAACTTGTGAGAGTTCTTTTGCTCTATTAGAAGCAGTCTTTACAATATGAGTACAATGACCTGGTTAAAGGCTAGACCCTGTTAGGAGTCTTTTACAAAACCCTGTTAAAGGTATATGGCTCATTGCACAATAAGATGAAGGCTACAACCTTCTGAAAGACGATATGCACTATATCAAAATAAACTACTGTGATGACACTGTTGTCTAATCAATTTTGTGTATACGTGAATGCTCTTACTCTCTTAAAGAGCTATGTCATATACTGACTTCATAGTACTGTCCCTCTGTATCTTCCTCTTACATAATAATCAACACTTCTTTCATATACAACACTAGTCATCCCAAAATAGGTGCGACCCAAAATAGAACACTAGTCATCCCTAAATCAAAATATACAATGCTTCCAAACAAGTCAGATTCAAGCGTGTTTACTACAATGTTAATTACATCATTAAAAAAATATAACAAAAGGCGCTTAGCCATTACATCACAAAATAACACACGCTGATAAAATCACTTAGTCGGCTTCCATGCTCTGTCTCCTGGATTGCTGATCTATTGATCTGCTTGTAACTTTTCCATACTATAGTTCCATACTATGTGTGTCTAGATGTAGCATGTACACATATCATACAAATTATATTTGAACACACATAAGCTGAATCGATCTCTCGCATGTGCGCTGATGTACTGATCGTTGAGTATCTCTATTCTGCCCTATTTTCCTTAGTCATTTTATCTTTCATGACAGAAAATAAACATGACTTTGTTGCCATGATGACAACACAAAATGAGTCATGCATCCTCAGGTAGTCAACTTGCCAACAATCTCCCCCTTTGTCATTTATGGCAACAAAGGAATGTGGTCAAGTTACTCAAAAT
>MU228193.1:369005-380662 GCA_018584345.1 Thuja plicata | reverse complement strand
CTAACAATATAGCCTTCTCATCATGCGAGCATACAGGAAGAAGAGTATCCAATGTTTCTTCTCTTATCCTCATATCTTCCTCAATTGCATGTCTTTTCATTATCTCCAACAAGTTCCATAACTAATCTGGTATCACTATCTTGAGTTCAAGAACTGTCTTTTTGAACTTGATCATATGAGATATGATCATAGAGTGTATCTCGGTCTTATCAATTTCTTGATAGTTGTCATAGACTTTAGACAATGTATCTAATATCCCTTCATTAACAATGCTATTCCTCGACACATTTAGACTAGGTCTAAAATCTACCTCAGGTGGATCTTGAATATTCTTAGCTTTGCTCCAAGTGTTCCTTGAGGATGGGTGATTTGTAGGTGTCTATTTTCTTCCTTTAGTCTTCTTTCTTGGTGTAGACAGTGGAGATGAATCTAAGTCAATGGTGGTAGAGGGTGCAGAGGTGCTCTCTACTTTCTTCTTCTTCTGGATCTGTTCAACTTTCTCAAGTTCTTTTGCTATCTTAAAATCTCTTGCTTTGTCAAGATCTTCTTGAGTGACTCCATGAACTTTCAGTATGTTGGATGTTATTCTGGAAGCTTTCCTTTTGTTATTAGCACTGTGTAAGATAGTATCCACTTCATTGGTCTTTTCTCTGTAGGTGCCCCACCTAGGCTCATTAGGATCTTTGGGCGCTAACAATAGAACTTGTGCATATCCTTCTAGCACATGTTCTTCCACTTCATAACCAAGAGGATGAATCCATTTGGTTCTTGGTTCAACTACCTCCATGCATGTGCAATCTATTTCTACCATGAAGCATATGGTATCCTTATATTTGTCAACTATCTTCTCAGATAGTCTGTACCTGTTCTGCATTTTGATTATGAATGTCTTTATATCCATATCCATGGCATCCCTTGCACTACTCTCTAATGTGACCTTGAGTGATATCTGAGACGTTGTGGGTTTTCTCCTGTCTAGGTAGAGGTTTGTAGCCTTTCCAACTATATGGAAATACAAATAGATGATCAGAGATCCAAACCTGAATGGCTTGCTCCTGTCATGTTTGATGATTCGGATGTTGTCAATCAATTGACCACGCAAGATCTCACATAGGTTGTATTGAGTGTTATCCTTCACCATTCTTATAGATACTAGGACTATTTCTGCAAAGACACTATTCAACCTGCTTGCTTGCTGAAACTTATATCTGAGTATCAGTGTTAGAAGTTTTATGTCATCTTCTTTGATAGGGTCAACTATCTTTCTGCGCTTGTCACTTCTGGATAAACAAACTTGTTCAATCTACTTTTTGACATCCTTTCCACTGGGAAAGAGTGGTCCAGTGTTGGGAAGTCTGGTTAATTCATGAATTAGGTCAGTGGTGATATGCACAGGGACCTCACCAATCCAATAAACATCATCATGTATTTTTCTCAACAAAATCTTTACCCATTCGGGCTCATCAAACTCATGCGCATTAGAATAATTGAAGATAGGGTTATCAATCAAGTGCACGAATTCATCTTTGGATGTGTAGTCAGGTTTCATCATGGATGCCATATGAGTATCTATTTTAACATCTCCTATTGTTTCCTTCTTACAGTATATGTACGCATGGATATCTTCCACGTGAACACCTAGCAGGGTTTTGGAGAAAGCCCCTTCCACATCATCTAGTATGGATTTGAATGGATGCCTTTTGAATACAAGTCTTTTCCTCTTTGCTATATCAAATACAACTGGAGTCACCATACTTAGTTGGAATTAGCTTAAGTAGGGTTTCACAAAATTCTAAAATGGCGTGACTGCTAGGGTTTTGTTTCAATCTTCTTGTTCATTTTCTCAACTGCCAAATCTGTTATGCCTTCATTCCTTGATGTCTAGTGCTCCAATGCTCTCCAAATTCTGTGCTCTTTGAATGAAAGTGTGAAGATGATCGAATAATTTCTTTCTTTTTATACAATCTACTGCATTTAATGTTTGTAACCCTATGCAAATTACCCAGTGATTTTGAAACTTTGATCCTGATGCATTTTTAGACAATGCGTGAATGCACATAGCAATATAATGTTCTTGTAACAATGATTTCATAGGCGCATACTTAGAGATGAGTATACCAACCGCACAGGGGTCTTGAGCTAGAATAGCTCCCCCTAAGACCAAGAAGGTATATTTAGGCAGAAGTAGAGGGTGTGTCCACTGTGGATGCATCAACTACTTTGTCAACATCATTGTCCTTCTTTACTTCAACCCAAACTTTTCTTGAATCTTCATTTTCTTGAACAAACTTAACTTCTCCTTTCTCTTCAAATAGTGATTTCTTAGGTTCATCTTGCTTCTGATTTTTGGATCTACAAAACTTTGAGATGTGTCCTGCCTTTCCACATGTGTGATAGATAATAGGAGGTCTGATGATTTTGTTCATCATGCCACATTGCTTTGTTGTGTGTCCATTGTAGTTACATATATGACATGTAGTGTTCTGCAAATTCCTTTGAGGTTGATTTCTCTGATTGTTTTGATTCATTCTTCTTTGATTCTGCTATGAATGAGTTTTGCAATGTATAGCCCTATGAACAAATTTATTACAAGAGAAAAAATAACCATTGAAGGGTCTTACCTTTTTACAATCTCTTGCCAAATGACCATGTTTGTTGCATGCATAACAAGTTCTGTTAACTTGCTTGATTTCCCTTTTTGGTAGATATGCTTTAATCTCTTCAACATTTTCAACTTTCCTTGTTTCTGAAGGTGCTTCATGAGGTTTTTCTATTTCCTGTAATGAATTGACTTTAGTTTGTGTTATATTGAATCCAAGACCAGTAGTGTTGCCTTTTTGTTTTTGTGCATTGAGCTGAAATTGAAGTGAATCAGAACTTGTGTGAAGTTTATCAATCTTATCCTTTGCTTCTGTTAATTCAGATTCCAACTTATTTTTTATGTTTTCCAATTCTATAACTTTCATGTTTTCTTTTAAAAGTTCATCATCTAGTTGCTTGCTTTCTTTGATCTTTTCTTCAATAGCAATTTGGTTGTCTATGAGTTGTTCATCCAGATTCTCAACTTTATCCTTCAAAGACATATTCTCTTCATTGAGCTTTTTGATCATTTTCCCTAAGTCACTTGTAGAACAATCTTTCAAATCTTATCTTAGTTTCTTGATAAGCATTTGTGAGCCATCAAATTTCAATCTAAGTTCTTCATTTTCTTTTTCAGACCTACCAAGATCTTCAAGAGTTACTTCAAGATTCTTTTTCAAATGTTTTGCTTCTGCTAAGTCCATGATCTCCTCAAGTGGTTAAACTTATTTGCTGATGACCAGAGCTCTGATACCAATTGTTAGAAACACTAAGAGGGGGGGGTGAATCAGTGTTTGTCTATTAATTACTTTTTAGCAACTTAAGTATAAATCAAACATACATATAATGAAGCTTAACATAACAAATCATAAAACATGATATGATTATGGGGAAACCTTGATCAGAGGAAAACCCTAGTGGGAATTAGTACCCACAAATATTGTACTAAGTATAATGAACTTGTGAGAGTTCATTTGCCATGTTAGAAGCAGTCTTTACAATATGAGTATAATGACCTGGTTAAAGGTTAGACCCTATTAGGATTCTTTTACAAAACCCTATTAAAGGTATATGGCTCACTTCCCAATAAGATGAAGGCTACAACCTTCTAAAAGATGATATGCACTATATCAAAATGAACTGTTGTGATGACACTGTTGTCTAATCAGTTCCATGTATGCACAAATGCTCTTACTCTCTTAAAGAGCTATATCATATACTGACTTCATAGTACTATCCCTCTGTATCTTCCTCTTACATAATAATTGACACTTCTTTCATATCTTTACATTACATACTTATATATGTAAATCTGAATAGGCGTGACCCAAAATAGAACACTAGTCGGCCCTAAAACAAAATATACAATGCTTCCAAACAAGTCAGCTTCAAGTGTGTTTACTAAAATGTTAATTACATAATTACAAACATATAACAAAAGGCACTTAGCCATTACATCACAAAATAACACACGCTGATCAAATCACTTAGTCGGCTTCCATGCTTTGTCTCCTAGACTGTTGGTTTATTGATCTGCTTGTAACTTTTCCATACTATAGTTATATACTATGCATGTCTGGATGTAGCATGTACACATATCATACAACTTATATATGAACACACATAAGCTGAATTGATCTCTCACACATGCAATGATGTGCTGATCGCTGAGTATCTCTGTTCTGCCCTGTTTTCCTTAGTCATTTTGTCTTTCATGATAGAAACTAAACATGACTTTTTTGCCATGATGACAACACAAAATGAGTCATGCATCCTCAGGTAGTCAACTTGCCAATAGTGTAGATGTATAGGGGTGTTGAAAAACACCATTGTGCTTATGAGTGCATTCTGTTTGATTGCTATCGATAGATGTTTACCTTTGTGATATCCAATGTGTGTTGAAATAAATAGATGTATCCAAAGATAGTGTTGAAAAACACTATTGAGTGTGGTGTTAAAAAACACCTATTTGTGTCAGTAGAGTGTTGTCTTTTAGGATTGACAGGATTATTGACTAACGATGCGGTCAAATTTGGGGACTTGTATCCCTAGGTAACCACTAATGACTGACTGGACTCGTATTGTGAGGACAAACTCAATTTGGTTTCCCCTAGTCTTATGAATTTGGATTAGTGTCAAGTTAGGAGGGTTCGTAGAGGAACCAGAATGTCACAAAAGTGACTAAAATCTTTGTACAAACTAAAGCAATGAATGCCAAGACCGAGTATTGATAGATAGAGCTTTTGAGTATAATTCCAACTATAACAGATGTGACCAATCTCAATAGTATGACAACAGTAGATAAACACGGTGAGAACCACTGGTGACTGACACTAGAGAGATTCTCAAGTAAAGAGATTGCAGTACTAGCTAAACATTAGTAGGAAGATGCGGTGAGAACCACTGGTGCCTGATGTGAGGGAGATTCTCAAGGAGAGAGATTGTAGTATAAGCAGAGCAATAGTAGGTAGATGTAGTGAGAACCACTGGTGACTGTCATGAAATAGATCCCAAAAGGTGATAGGACAGTGCCCCCTAGATGATTTTGGTGTTGAAAAACACCTATTTATGTCAGTAGAGTGTTGTCCTTTAGAATTGACAAGATTACTGACTAACTATGTAATCAAATTTGGGGACTCGTGTCCCTAGGTAACCACTGATGACTAAATGGACTCATTTTACGAGGACAAACTCAATTTGGTTTCCCCTTGTCTTATGACTCTGGATCAGTGTCAAGTTAGGAGGGTTCACAGAGGAACTAGAATGTCATGAAAGTGACTGAAATCTTTGCACAAACTAAAGAAACAAATGCCAAGACTGAGTAGCGATAGATAGTGCTTTTGAGTATAACTCCAACTGCAATGGATGCAAGCAATCTCAATAGTACGATGACAGTAGACAAACATAGTGAGAACCACTAGTGACTGATGCTAGAGAGATTCTTGAGTAAAGATATTGTAGTACTAGCTAAACATTAGTAGGTAGATGCACTAAGAACCACTGGTGACTGATGTGAGGGAGATTCTCAAGGAGAGAGATCTCAGTATAAGCAAAGGAATAGTACGCAGACACAGTGAGAACCACTAGTGATTGTCATGAAATAGATCCCAAAAGGTGATAGGACAGTGCTCCCTAGACTAGGAGGGTTTTCCCGAGAGTACAACTAGTTTCAATCCATGTAAGTTGGTGTCTTGACAGGTAACTAAGAGTATAAGCAAATGAAAGCAGAAAAGATGGAAAGCTGAAAAGAAATTGTACAGAGCCAAGTAATGCTGCAATAGAAATAGAAATGTGGAGCAAGAGGCACCTGTTTACCAAGTTTTCACCTTCTTGGATGAGATTTTATTTTTTCTACCATGACACCTATTTTCCAGGTTTTCATCAATGGCACTTTTTTTTTAAAAAAATTTTAAAGATTTTTTTAATTTTCTCATTTTTTATTTTTTTGTATTCTCTCATTTTTTTTAATTTTTTTTTTGTATTTTCTAATATAGAGTAGATCTCTTGAAAAGTTGGATATAGTTGCAGAACCGTGGGAAATCTCATTAAACCAGAGCCAACATAAGCCACATGCCCTCGTGATGAGGTATACAAAAACTTATCCAGATGGATTTTGGGGGAAAAGAAGAAGAAAACTATTCCCATTACTTCCTTTTCTTGCAAGACTAGAAGATTTTGTGAATGGTAAACTCCATCCACTAGGTAGGACAATTCGATTTTTTTGGTTTTTTTAAGGACATTTTGCAATTTTTAGCATTTTTTAGGATATTACTATGTACATGAGCATTCTGAAGATGTCTTAGTTGTAGAATCTTTTTAGATGAAGGGCGTTTATTGGCTCCTTGAGTTTCTCTCCTTCAGTGGTCTAGAGGTGATAGGCATTAGACCCAAATATTGCAGTGACAACATACGAACCAAGCCAATTTGGTTCACAATTCCCCTTTTGGACCCAATGTTGTTGATTCTTAGGGTTCTCCCTTAGGATAAGGTCACCCACTTGGAAGTCCCGCAACTAAAATTTCTTGTTGTAGCTCTTAGACATTCTTTTCTGATATGCTCTGAGGTGATCGAACACCACTTTTTGACGTTCATCTAGTAGTTCTAATTCTTGGAGTCTCAAAGCTCTATATTCTTCATATGGTATAAGCCTGCACAAAGAAACCTGAAGAGATGGGATTTCGACCTCTAGGGGTAAAATTGCTTCTGCCCCATATACTAGTACAAATGGGGTTACCCCAGTAGGCATTCTGATGGTTGTTTGGTAAGCCCATAGTGCAGGATTGATCTGCATGTGCCAATCCCTTCTAGACTTGTTAACTATACGATGTAATATTTTTAGCATATTTTTATTTGAGGCCTTGGCCTATCCATTACCTTGTGGGTAATAGATGGAAGAGCAATGTTGTGTGATTCTAAACTTTTTGCACAACTCATCCATGATGGGCTTCTTAAACTATCCTCCATTATCAGTGATGACGGAGGAAGGTATGCCATAGAGACAAATGATGTAGTTCAGAAGGAACAATGAGACTTGTTGTCTTGTTGCTTTGATAAGTGGGACCCCCTCAACCCACTTGGTGAAATACTCCATAGCTATGATAATGAACTTGTTTCTATTAGAAGATGCGGGGTGAATCTGCCTGATTAGATCAAATGCCCACTGTTGAAAGGGCCAATGTGTGAAAAGGGAATGAGTTCCCTTGCTAGAGCATGGATAAGATTTCCATACATATGACATTTCTTACAAGCTTTTACATACTTGATAGCTTCTTTCTCCATATCTAGCCAATAATACCCTGCTCTAAGAAGCTTTCAGGCTAGGGTCAAACCGTTAGAATGAGAACCACAAATTCCTTCGTGGACTTCAGAAAATAGATGTCTGGACTCTTATTTTTCTAGACACCTAAGAAAAGTACCATCTAATCCTCATCTATATAAATTTTCAGCCATGAGAACATACCATGAGGCATTGCGGATGAGGTGTCATTTTTCATTTTTGGTTAGTCCATCAGGAATGACCTGATGGCATAGGTAAGAGTAGACATGGTGATAATGGGAGGATTCATGTTCAATGATTAAACACACCATTTGGGAGTTGGGGGAGTTGTAGGAGGAGACTGATATTTCTTCCACCAGGAACTCATAGCAAAAAGCTTCCTCTTGGTGTTGTGAGGATGCTAATGTAGCCATGGCATCGACTATTCTATTCTGTGTCCTTGGTACTTGTTAAAATGTGATGAAAGTGAAATATTTATTAAAGGCATCAACCATACATTTATAAGGCATGAGTTTGTCATCCTTAGTCTGGTATACATCATTGATTTGGTTGATTACAAATTGAGAGTCACCATTGACATGTAACTCAGAAACATTCCATTCAAGAGCTAGTTTGATTCCATTTACCAGTGCTTCATATTCTTCTATGTTATTTGTACAAGGAAACTTGAGCTTGTTTTCCTTTGGAATGGAATAGTTTTGAGGATTCAAAAATAAAACTCCTGTACCTGAACCTTGTTGTGTGAAAGATCCATCGAATAACATTTTCTAGGATTGGTGAGTGATGTGTAGAATAGATCCATCTGGGAACTCAGCATTGATTGGTTCATTGTCCTATAGTGGAGCATCATCCAGTTGATCAACAATTTATTTCCCTTTGATTGCTTTATGCTCAACATACTCTATGTCAAATTCACTAAGAAGCATAATCCATTTAGCCAATCGGCTAGTGAGGGTATCTTTAGTCAGGAGATACTTTAAAGGATCAATTTTAGCCACCAGTTTGATGGAGTGAGCCAACAAATAGTATCATAGTTTCTGAGATGCAAAGATCATGGCTAGGCATGCTTTCTCGATCATAGAGTAGTTCATCTCATAGGATACCAATGTTCTACTTATATAGTAAATAGCGCATTCTTTCTTGTTTTCATCTTCCTGTGCTAGCAGTGCCCCCAATGATGTTGAGGTAGTTGAAGTGTATAGAATCAATGGTTTTCCTTGTTGAGGTGGCATGAGTGCTGGCAGGTTTTGCAAGTACATTTTGATTTGAATGAAGCTTTTGTCACAATCTTTTCTCCATTGACAAGTAATTCCTTTGCGTAGAGTCTTGGTAAATGATTGTGCTCTATTAGCCAACTCTAAGATGAACCTTCAGATAGACTAGATTCTTCCTTGGAGTGTTCTCATCTAACTAATATTCTTAGGAGGTGGCATTTCTAGTATTGCTTGTACCTTTTTAGGATCAACTTCTATGCCTTTAGCTAAGATGATGTAACCCAAGAGTTTACCAGATGTAACACCGAATGCACATTTCTTGGGGTTCAATCTTAACTTGAATTTTTCCATTCTATCCATGATTTGGCCTAAGTCTTGGAGGTGCACAGATCATTTCCTTGATTTAGCCAGAGTGTCATCCACACAGTATTCCATGGTTTTATGCATCATATTGTGGAAGATAGTTGTTACTGCCCTTTCATAGGTAGCTCCTGCAATTTTCAAACCAAAAGGCATGAAATTCTAGCAGAATGTTCCCCAGGCACATGTGAAGGCATACTTTTCTTGATCCTCTAGCACAATCTTGATTTGGTTTTACCTAGAGAAACCATCCATGAGATAATATAATTCATACCCAGCCGTCATGTCCACAATCATGTCAATGTTAGGAAAAGGAAAGTCATCCTTTAGACATGCTTTTTTGAGATCTCTAAAATCAGTGCAGACCCTAATGGATTTGTTTGGCTTTGATACTGGTACGATGTTGAAAATCCAATCTACATAATCAATAGCTCAGATGAATCCAGCTTTGAGTAATTTTTCCAATTTAGCCTTGATACGTAATGGAACATGACGGTGCATTTTTTTGTGTTTTTGTTTTCCTAGTTTTACACCAGGAGCTATTGAGAGATGATGCATGATAAGATCTGGATCTAAACTAGGAATATCAGAGTATGTCCATGCAAATTTTATCTTCTTCTCTTTAAATAATTCTATGAATTCCTTAAGCTCTTCTGCAGACAAAGATTTAGCCACATGAATGATGTGTGGTTGTTCCTCTATACCAATATTCAATGGTTGAGTTGGCTCTATGAGCAGTGATGATCGTTCCTATAAATGACTAGGCAAGACATCAAGCACCCCATCCTCAAGCACCTCAGAGAGGTTTTCACCTTTGGTTGCATCTTTTCTTTTTATTGTTTTGGGTTCTAAAATTGCCACAATGTGGTTTTTTCCTTCAGACCCTTTTATTTTTCTCAATTTTATTTTATAACTGAGACACTTGATGTTCACTTCAGTCATGCTCACACTAGGTTTAGTGGTGGAAAAAGTGATAGGTTTGGAAACATTAAGATAGCATGCTAAATCATAGTCATTGGGAAATGTAGGCATTTCCGCAAGTTGTCCTTGTAAGGACCAATCAATAAGCTCAGGATGCATTAGCAGCAAAGGCTCAATGGGTTTGAGGGCATTCATATTATGTTCATCATAAATGATGACTGTTAAGTAGATTACTAGACATGAACCTTGTATAGACATGTTTAAATCAGAAAGAGCCCTAACGGCATCATCGAAGCCCATGTCAAAAATCGGAGATCCTAATTTGTCAGACCTAACTCCTAATCCTTCACCTACTTCCAGCATGGGTACATATCGCTGAACTGTATCCACCTCTATGTCTAAAATGTCTACTAAAATACTATCAAACTCATACTCATGGGAGTCTGTTTTAGCATAAGTTTTCATATCAAGAACATGACTAAAGTCTACTCTTTGCCCCCAATTTGGATGATTTCTACCTAAGAACTCCGCTATGGTGAGACTACTTTCTTCTGTATCTGGATCTTGTTCAGATTCAGTAGTTTTTGACTTATCAGAAGTTATTGGTGATTCCTCTAAAACAATCTCTTTAGTAGCATTGACCTGGAGTGTTTCTTCATTAAAGAGAAGAGCTAGGATATTGGGAGGAATGGGAGAAGGGTGCACATCCTCCTCATCAGAATCATCCCACCTACTAGTGGGTACACGAGTGCTTTCTATTGTTGTGTTCTTCTCTTCATGAACCTGATGTGTCTTTCCTTTATCTAGGAGATTATTTTCTCTTTGTTCTTTCTTGGATAAGAACCCTAGGCCATTTGTATCTTGAGGTCTTTTGTATTCAATAGAGATTGGTTCTTTTAGTCCATTTTGATTAGGTCTGATGGGTCCTTTACCTGAATAACCCATTTTACAAGCCACATTATACCCCACTCTAATTTTTTCTGGGGGTATTACATGTTGTTCAACTTCACTATCTTCAAGTCCCTTATATAACCAAGCCAAAGTGGCTCTTTCTTCCTGTTCATCTTCTAAAGGTGTGTTGGATTTAACAAAGTTCTCATCATAGATCTCTTGGGATATTACTGGGTTCATCTTTTCTGAAGGTCTCCCATGGGACCTAGGTGATGTGGGAAGAGATGTGATTGACAACATAGGTTCCACTGTGTATCTACCCATACCAGTGTCCTTTATCTTGAGTTTATTTTCCACGTCCTTCAGCAAATTTGTGGTTGATTCAAAGTTGGACGCCTCACTATTATGAGGGACTAGAGTTTCCACTGCTTGTCTTAAGGCGTTACAGGCATAGCTAGTGTATGCAAGAATAGTGACCTCGACACCATTGAATGGGAACTTAATGCACTGATGGTATGTTGATGGTACTTGTAATCACCTCAAAATGGTCACATAAACCCTAGACCCTCAATCTCAACATTTAATCAAGAAACCCTAATCTTGATTAAACCTAAGTCATGAATCAAACAGGAAATTATTGAATTTGAACTGATCTAACCTAAACCCTAGGTCCTAATCAATCATCGTACTTAATTAATTAATTAATTCCTAAAAGCACGTTACATTGGCAAATAAACATTCTGTTAATTATTTAATTGATATTCTGATATATTAATTAAATAAAAAATACAAAATTGTCAATTAAATCAAAAAGGAATTAAATTAATTATAAAATCATAAATGTGCATTCAAAATCAATTTAATTATTAAAAATGCATATGACATCATCAAATCTAGTTAACTGATTTATCAAA
>MU228193.1:322772-359169 GCA_018584345.1 Thuja plicata | reverse complement strand
AAATCCATTTCCCTTCCTACAACTCCCTTGACTCCCAAATGGTCTGTTCAGTCATTGAACAGGAATCCTCCCACTATCACCATGTATACTCTTACCTGCGCCATCAGATCATTCCTGATGGACTCACCAAAAATGAAAAACAACACCTCATCCGCAATGCCTCATGATATGTTCTTGTGGCCAACAATTTGTATAGGCGAGGATTAGAGGGTACTTTGCTTAGGTGTCTAGAAAAAGAAGAGTCTAAAGATTCATTGTCTAAATTCCATGAAGTAATTTGTGGTTCTCATTCTAAAAGTCTGACTCTGGCCCGAAAATTGCTTAGAGCGGGGTATTATTGGCTAGACATGGAGAAAGAAGCTATCAGGTTCACAAAGACTTGTAAGAAATGTTAGCTGCATGGAAATCTTATACATGCTCCAACAAGGGAGCTCATTCCTTTTGTAACACACTAGCCCTTTCAACAATGGGCATTTGATCTCATTGGGCAAATTTACCCCTCATCTTCTAATGGACACAAGTTCATTATCACAGCTACTGAGTATTTTACCAAGTGGTTTGAGGTGGTCCCACTCATTAAAGCGACAGGACAACAGGTCTCACTGTTCATTCTGAACCACATCATTTGTCACTATGGAATACCTTCCTCCATCATCACTGACAATGGAGGTCAATTTAAGAACAACATTATGGATGAGTTGTGTGAAGAATTCAAAATCACACAACATTGTTTTTCAATCTATTATCCACAAGGCAATGGACAGGATGAGGCCTCAAATAAAAATTTGTTGAAAATCTTACATCATACAGTTAACAAGTCTAGAAGGGATTGGCACCTACAGATCAATCCTGCATTATGGGCTTACAGAATGAGCATCAGAATGCCTACAGGGGCAACCCCATTTGCATTGGTATATGGGGTAGAAGCAGTCTTACCCCTAGAGGTAGAAATCCCATCTCTTAGGGTTTCTTTGCACAGACTTGTACCAGATGAAGAGTACTAATTTTTGAGACTCCAAGAACTAGCGCTATTGGATGAACGTCGAAAAGTGGCCTTTGATCACCTCAGAGTTTATCAGAAAAGAATGCCAAGAGGATACAACAAGAAAGTCAGACCTAGAGAACTTCAGGTGGGAGACCTTGTGTTGAGAGAAAATCCCCATAATCAGTCACATCAAGAACAAAAGGGGAAGTTTGAACCCAACTGGCTGGGTCCCTATATCATTACTACAGCATTCAACTCCAGAGCCTACCGACTCTCCACACCTGAAGGAGAACTGCTTCGAGAGCTCATCAACACTCTCCATCTAAAGAAGTTCTACACCTAAGGCATTCTCAGTGATTAGCACCATGTACATAGTAATGTCCGAAAAAAAATCTAAAAATTGGAAAAAGTCCTGAAAAAATGATCATCGTGGTGAAAACCTAGCAATAGGCACCTTGATGTATCAATCAAAAAAATCAAAAAATGGAAAAATACAAAAAAATTGAAAAAGAAGAAAAAGTGCCTTGGTGAAAACCTGGTAAATAGGCACCATGGTAGCAAAAACAAAATCTCTGTCAAGTAGGTGAAAACCTAGTAAATAGGTGCCTCTTGTACTCAGTGCTCCATCTATCAATGCTCAATCTTGGCATCAATCCTTTGCTTTAGTTTGTACATAGCTTTTGGTCACTTTCGTGACACTCTGGTTCTTCTAGAAACCCTCCTGGCTTGAAACTGATCCAGAGTCATAACCTGGGGGCAATCAAATCAGATTTGTCCTCATAGTATGAGTCCAGTCAGTTATCATCATTTTCTACTTGGGGCATGGATCCCTAATTTGATCACATCTTTGGTTTACACAAGAGTTGGTAATCTTGTCATTTCTGAAGGACAACTCGCTACTGATGCAAACAAGTGTTTCTTAACACTATCTTTGGATACATCTATTTTTCTTAACACACATTGGATATCGCAAACATGAACAATAGATTGATAGCAATCAAACACAAAGCACTCACAAGCACAACGGTGTTTCTCAACCCCCTATACATATACACTTCTGAAAAAACATTGAAAATGGCTGAAGTATGCTGAACTTCTATTTGTATGCTATCTATTTTCATTGATTTCGCTAATATTTTCTTTGTCTATTGCTTGTTGGTGTGGTCCTGATGATCCAGCAACGTCAAATAAACTGGGTGTATGTGGTAAGAGCTCCTGCATTAAGGCAGAAAAGCCTCACATCCTTCGATCCTCTTTATTTGTATGCCAAGGTGAGGTCAGAACTATCTCCTTGACTGTTATTGCTCTGCTTGTTTACACAAGATTGCACTCATGCTTATCTTGGCTTTGAATGCCTCGATACTGGTGTACTCTTGCACTATCAAAAATGGAAACAACATTCAGGTCATCTTGGTTGTTGTGCCTCGATGCTTATGTTAGTTTCCCATATCTTATCTGATGAAAGTCATATTCATATTCTTATGGTCGCAATGGCACTAGTAAGGATTGTATCAACTCCAATGTTCCAAAAATGCTCAATGATGAAAATTTTCAATGCTAAAGCTCGGTGACTACACCTTAGGTTGCATTCATGTTAGTCTTGCATCTGCATTTGCATCTACATAGTGATGAAATCAGCATAATAACTTTATCTCTATCCAATGTGAAGGATCTGAGATTATAATCGATCAATCTTCTCATCATCAAGTGGTTATGACATCCCTTACTAAATCAACTGTCCTAATTCTATTTTCAGGATCGAAATCAAAATCTAAATTTGACCACTTGCACAACCAATAGAAATCTCTCATGCTTTTCTTTTAATCATTCCATGTATCTTACTTTTGGTCAATCTTGGTCAATAGGACCTCTCATCAAGTACAGCTTTTGTCCTAACCACATGGGACCTCTTTCTAATCAGATCAGTTTCTTCCTAAATTGTCTAATCAATTGAATTGCTTCTCATCACTAGGGCACCTAGCCATATTTTGATTTTGCTCCCGAGGGGGAAAGATCAGGACATCAACATTCCAGTGATTACATCCTCAATCAAAACCCCATTGCTTGGGGCATCTCAGCTTCATCACATCAAATCAAGTTGAGATCATCTTAAATCAAAGGCAACCTAATCAATGGTCTTATACAGTGGTGAATACACTCAAAACCAGACAAGATCGGTCTTATACAGGGCAATCATTATTGAAACCAGATACATTGATCAAATTAGCTTCATCACTTCAAATCAAGTCAATTTGCTTGCTAATCAAATCTCTTAATGGTAATCAATTTCATCACTTTAAATCAAACTGGTTATCCATTTAAACCAATCAAAAAGGTTTAAGAGTTCTTGATAGATGTTCAATTTCATCGCTTCAAATCAAACTGAGCATTCTATTTTGTATCTTTTGATTGATCTTCATCCAATCAAGCTTGAAGTCGGTCTTCTTCAAAAGAATAGTTTCATCACTTCAAATCAAACTATTCTGGGTCTTCTTGCTAACAAGTCTTTGAATCAATGCGCTGATCGCACATCAATTCAAAGAGGGGCAAATGTAATCACCTAAAAATGGTCACATAAACCCTAGACCCCCAATCTCAACATTTAATCAAGAAACCCTAATCTTGATTAAACCTAAGTCATAAATCAAATAGGCAATTATTGAATTCAAACTGATCTGACCTAAACCCTAGGTCCTAATCAATCATCATACTTAATTAATTAATTAATTCCTAAAATCACATTACATTGGCAAATAAACATTATGTAAATTATTTAATTGATATTATGATATATTAATTAAATAAAAATTACAAAATTGTCAATTAAATCAAAAAGGAATTAAATTAATTATAAACTCATAAATGTGCATTCAAAATCAATTTAATTATTAAAAATGCATATGACATCATCAAATCTAGTTAGCTGATTTATCAAAATGGAAACAATCTAGTTCCACTTAGTTAATTGATTCTCTACTGTTTATCATTTTAGAAACATTTCAGTTAACTATGAACTGATTTTGGAAGTTTCTAAAATAACTTATCAGTCAGTTCAGTCAACTGACTCTCTCGACCAATCAAATCACTTGCACATGGATTGTGCTTCTTCAATCAAATCTGAGCCACTCTTTTTGTTCAATCTCGACCGTCGATTTGAGAGAGATTTCTATAAAAGAGAAACTCTTTTCCTTCACAAAGGATCCTAATCTTTTAGCTAATGTTATTATGCTGCATTTTTGTCTTAAATATCTTGCATTCTTAGCATAGCTTTAATTTTTTTTTACTTTTATGTTAATCATGCAAACCTAATCTTAGAGCATATTTCAATTGGTGTTTCAAAATCAATCTTACACACTTTAATTGGTGCTCTAAAACTGGATCTTAATTAGCTTTTGATTAATTTCATTTGCATAAATATCTTAGATCATTTAGAAATAGTTTTTAAATCCTTCATTTAGGTCTTCGGTGTAGTCACTGAGCTTGCAATGACTTGAGAGCAAGCTCATACTTCTGCCTTCTAGAAGGCAATAGGTCAACTCTTCCAGACATGCAGGGTGAATGAATCGATATTCATTCTTGTATGCAGCTGAAGAATAATGACCATGTTGAAGTGTATGGCTAAATCAGAGGCCCACATTTAGCTATCACAGTACTACCTACATTTCATGCAACCAGGGTCTTCCCAATAGGATATTGTAGGCTAGAGGGAGGTCCAGAACTCGAAAGGTAAGATCCCTCTCAACAAGACCCACTCAGATTGGTAAAGTGAGAAGACCTTTAGAAGATCTCTCTTGTTCATCATATGCCTTAATAGTAATCTTCTTTTTAGGATCAATGACATTCTTGAAAAGGCCTAGTTTTTCAATTAACCTGTATGCAGAGATGTTTAGCCTTGTGCCTCCATCTATCAAGACTCATCTAACCCGATGTTTGTGAATCATGACTTCAATATGAAAGGGGAGATTGTGTGGATGGCTTAAAGAGTTGTCATCTTCTTCCGAGAAGGATAAATAATGTGGCGAGGTCAAGTGACTCACCATGGATTGAAACCGATCAAGATCTAGATATTTTGGAACATTTTCCTCAGCGAGGGATTTGTCAAGGATCTCCCTATAAGCAAGGGAGATTTTAAGCAGCTCAAAGATGGTGATTTGAGCACTGGTTCATTGCAATTGGTCAAGTATGTTGTAGTTAGTAGAATTAGATGAGGGGACCAATTTTGAGTTCTTGTTGGCAGTGCCAATGACAAATTTATCTATAGATGATGCAGATGGGGAAGGCTCAGGGCCTTTGAGGATGATCTTTGCACAAGATTGAGTATCAAAATTTGCACGAACCTAAGATTTCTTTGGTTCCAGGAGTTGGGGCACATACCCTTGCAACATGAAGGGAGTTTTATGCTGAGGAGCATCTTCTTTTCCCTTGATGATAACGACACTACAGTATTCTTCATCGATTGGTTCAACTATATTAATGATGTTATCATTGCTAGTGTATGTATAGTTGACCTTGGCATTAGTGTTTTTTCCTTTAGAGGATTCACCCTTCCCATGAGGAGGAAAGGGTTCTTTGAAGGCTTGGAAATTTGAGTTCTTATTATGACCTCCCACAACATTAATTTCACTATCGATAAGGTCCTAGACCTTATGCCGCAATTGAATGTAGGTAGCCATCTTGTGACCCTTGTTTCGATGGTAATCACAGTAAGTGGATTCATTCCACCAAGATGGTCATGGCTACGGATCGAAAGGACGTGGATTATCCAAAGGAGTGAGTAATTGGTTGTGCAAGAGAGTCTTGTAAACCACGTCAAGGGGTTCTCCCAGAGGAGTGAACTCATGCTTGGGCCGAGGGGTCCAAGGTTTCAATCTAGAAAAGTTTGAAGGTTATTTAGCTTGTACCACAACCTGGTCAATGGCTTGGGCTGCCTGCATAGTGGTAGTAAGATTGAATGCAGCCTTTGGAGGTTAGGGACTCACATTGTCGACAACTTCATCATTCACAACATTCTGGTTCTTGTTGACAAATTTGGATTTGTCTTTACCAGAGGAGGAGGACCCTTGTCTATTATACTTGTGTAGGGTTAGTTCTCCTTTCTTGATCATGAACATTTCAATTCTTATAGCTTGTTTGATCACATCCTCAAAGTTCAAAGGACCTTGCAACTATGCTTAATATCCAGAATTGGGAAGAAGGATATCTAAAAAGATTTAAAGCTTTTTAGACTCGGGTATTTTGTGAGAATAATTTGTATAAATTTGTCTTCATCTCTGGAGAAATGTCAAGAAAGGTTCCCCATGGTTTTTTTTCAAGTTGCAAAGATCATGGATATTGACTAGATGTTGGATGTTGTGTGAATAATGTTCCAAGAACAAATTGGCAATCTCGTCAAAGGTCTTGATGCCAGTTGGGAGTCTAGAGAACCACTCCATAGATGATCCTCCCAAAATACACAGGAAGAGATGCATGAGGTACATTTTATCATGTATGAACAACATAGAGAGAGCACCAAACTCTCTCAGATGATCCTGAGGATCAGCAGTACCCAAGTATTCCTCATGCTTGGGAAGTTCAATTCCTTTAGGAAAAGGAGGCATGCACAAACTCTTATCAAATGGGAATGGAAAAATGCTTTCCAGTGTGAACTGGGCTGTAGGTTTGTCTTTATCCTTCATGAGTTGAAGGATTTGGTCTTGCATACTTTGAACTTGTTTTTGTAACTTGGAGTTTTCAGTTTCTTCCTCTTGCGTGACAAGAGTCTCTACATTGTATTTCAAGGGCAACTTGGTCCCTTGATTAGCTAGTTCGAGAAGATATTTCTCTTTCTCCTCCTTTAGGAGAATCTCCATCATCTTTAAGAAGTTTTTATTGGCATGAGCATCCGTGATATTTGCCTGGGTTATTTCTGTCTCCTCATCATTAGGGGGGTCTTGATAATGGAATTTACCCCTGCTTTTAGAGTGATCATCACCTCTTCTATGTTCACCTGATTGATTGTGTTCTTCCATCTTGCAAGAATGCAAGTGTTCAGTATCTAAAGATTCGATATGAGGAAGTTGAGTATCCTAGATTGTTATACCTATAGGAACTCTAATTGTTTCAATAGTGTTAAGTTTAGGAAAAAAATCTTCAAAATTTGTATGTTCTTCAAACAATGGATTTCGAACCCTGTTGAAGTTTACTTAGAAAGAACATTGGACGTAAGGTTAAACGAAAGGGGAGGAAGATAGAGATGATCCATCACTAGAGGTAGCTGATGGAGAGGAGGGTGAAGATCCTCTATTACACTCTGACTATGTGATAAGCTTGGAATGACCTCTTCCTCAATTTTGAGGTCTACTCCATCTAGTTACACATGGAAGGAAAGCGCTGCTACTTCAAGTTGTAACAGTCATAGACAAAGATTATACAAGGGGAGTGAACTAGGAAAATGCTTAGAACTATCTCAAGATAAATGCATGAGAGTACCAAAAGGTGAAGGAAACTTGACATGAATTGTCAGAAACAAGGCTAGAATAGCCCAGAGTTGACTATCGCATCACAAGGTATGACAACATAGTAGAACAAGTAAATAGATAAAAAATGAGACATGTTTAAGAGAGAATCACACAATTATCAACCCAAGAAATCTAATCATAGACTATGTATAGAAAGGAAATAGGTAGACAGACCTCAGATAAAAACCAGTTTGAGCAAAGTAACTCAGAATAGACAGCAAAAAGCTCATTGTTTTGGCAATTTTGAGACAGTTTCACATGAAGAAGTGTATTCTTGCATGCCGATTCTCACAGGCCCACACAAAGTTTTGCAACCTGGTATGGAGAAAGACTAACTAGTGATAGAATAGGATAGAAAATAGTGTGTAACTCGCACGAAGATTCTCAGTGCCTCCCATGAAGATTCTCACAGGCAGACATGAAGAATTGTTTTCTCACGCAAAAATTGGTAGAAGGCCAAATGAAAGTGTCCAAAAATAGACAGTTGGAACATTCTTCAAGACAAAAAATAGATTTTGAGACACAGTAAAGATTGTTCTCTGACAGAAAACACAGTTTTAGAGTGATAGTTTGTTTGTTTCAATGTTGTAGAACCAATTATTGAAAAGTATGAATAGTCGTAACACAAGCAGTAGTCACAAAAAATTCAACCAAGGACAAAGCAACTTAGAACAATGAGTGATTCTTTGAATAGTTTTAACATTGTAGATATTGAAGACTCAAAAAGACACACGCTTATCCATGTTACCCTAATTTATAGCATTCATCAAAATGACTACAAATAGGAAAAAAATACATTTTTAGAAGAGTCCAATTAATACTATACTTCAGATATTATTAACCAACATTTTATCATTACATTCACTATCAAAAGTTATCTTTTGTGCTCTAAGAATTGATCACATTCTAGAATTTCAAATTTACAAATTGATCAATTACATTTTACATTCAAACTGAATGTAATATACAAGTGTCATTTCATTTTTCTTTTTATGTCAAATAAATAGTACATTGCAGAATAGAAAGCATGATTGAAGTATGGAGTAGGGGTCCCATGCATTGCCTTGTGGATTGAGTTGCTTGCTAGTGGTCTGTCAGGTCCTAGGTCTCCATAGTCCATGTCTTCATCTGCATTTAGGTCTTTTAGGGTTCAACATGCATTATGAGAGAAAAAGGGTGTGTTAGATCCAGTTGGATCTAAGCAATACATAGAACACAAACTTCATACAATCTATTTTTCTAATTCTGCATATCAATCTGATGAAATCAATGTAACAAGAAAACATGCATCCATAATATCTGAAACATAGTATTAAAGGGACTTGTTCTAAACATGAAACATTTTGCTATTTACAGTCACTTTGATACATGTTGTTCTTGTTTTATAATCAGATATCTGAATGAAAGGGATTTAGTATTCCTGTCTGAGAAACCTTTTTTAGAATTTGATCAACCTGTTAATTCAACAAATGCAAATAAATCAACCAATATTCATGAATGAGTGCCATCTTGGATGAAACTCACCCACAAACATTAATTGAGTCATTTTATTTTCTGACCTAATAGATTGATTGATGATATGTGTGCAAATAGGTGGATGTGCAATTGAATGCAGAAGGAGAAAAGGTAATACAATGGATGTCATGAGCCCATGCTCAAACTTTATAAGAGCCATTACATGCAAGAAAGATTGTTTACAGCTTAGGAGGTTTCTGTTCACATGCATAAAGTGGGGAAAAATGCAAATACATGAAAGGATATAGGTGATGCAACAGGAGACACATGAGCAGAGAAGGATCCTGATTACACTAAAATGCAGAATTGATAGAATGTGAAGTTCACTATCTTCATGCAAGTGAGAAATTACAAAAGATGTTGTTATAGTAAGTATACCAAATGCAGAAAAGGTACAAGAGTTCATTTATGAAGATCCATGTTGAAACAATTTTCCTAGTGATTGATCATTATTTATATGATATGAGGTACTTTTGTTATGTTTATTAAACAGTTGGATTTACAAAGTGAAAGATGCATAACAAGAAGTGTCAATTACTAAAGAAGGAATAGAGATCAAGAGTTTCAATACCAGCATGTTTTTTATGCTTTCATTAAATGAACATACACAGAAGGTAGACATTATGGGAAGAATACTAGAGATTGTACATCCAAAAGGTTCATCAGATGCTGTTATAGTTAATGATTCTAAAAGAATGCAGCTTCATGTCTTCAGACAAAGTTTTAAGAAGATATCTTTATGCAGGGCATTTAAATAAATATATTTTATACTGTTGTATATAAAGATAATGTTCATACATTGCAGGGTATAAAGTCAGGATTAAATGTAGGATATTCATTCATGACAGTGGAACATACATACGAGTTAGGGTTCCCAATTTGAGTATGACCCATGGGAGTCACGAGCCCGTGCTCGAACCCCGTGGGTACCATCTCATATGCATTTTTAAAAGAAACAATGTGTTTTCTGCTTTGAAATAAAAAATAACATTTTCATAATATTTTAAACATGTTGTGTTTCCATCTTTTATAAAATGATCATACTGTTATCAGTGAAGCTGAATATGTGTTTTTTAATATTATAAGCATACTAGAGAAAGACCCTGTGCGTGTTTTTTTCAGATAGTTCAAAGAATGAATGTTCAGCCTAGACAAAGGAGCATGTTTTATGCTTACTACCGTATTGTTTTCAGAAAACACATTAAGTGGTATGGTTTTAAGTATAAAAAAGATAATCATAAATGAAGTCGTGCTCTTGGTTTAAATCCAAATATTGACAAGCTTACACATCTGCAAGTTTACTTACAGATTATCGACAAAATGCCATGTGGGTATCCCAACTCAAGTAACAGCAAACAACTCAAGTAACAAAAAATCCTTAAATCTAGTGATATTGTCATACTACAATGGAGGAATCGATAACAAACAAAGCAGAAAAGAAACCTCATTCCTATTGATTACAACAGTGCCTCTTTTCCACAATAAAAATGCAGTAAACAAAAGTACAAGATCACTTATGTGAGAGGCCAAGTGTCATGGGAAAAGAGCAACAGAGAAGTGAAGTTCAAGCTTTCTGAACATACAGTGGAGATCGCTATCAATAATGCATTTGTTGTCAACTCACGGGTAGCTCGACACCTCTCAAACATGGTTTAAGTTCATTCTGAACTTACAGTGGTTGTTCAAAACATTAACTTCAAAACCCCAAGCTTAAAGCATACATGGTGGCGCCATTTGTTATGGCATTTAAATTCTCCAAGTCCAAGCTGCTCTAACATATCCCAAGTTGGAGTTTGCTCATTGTTAAAACCTAAGTTCGAGCAAAAGAGAAACTACAAAACTCCAGAAATATTGAAGAAAAAACCAACAGAAGATGCCATGTGTTATAGCAAAGTAAAACTCAGTCTCTTTGTCCCCATAAAGCTCAACAATCCTGAGCTTCTTCACAAAATGTAAGTGGATACATTTCCAATAATCATGGTTTCCAGAAATCAACATCGCAACACCATAGAGAGAAGAAAACCCTAGATACAATTGAAACCAATAGACACTATGCATTATGTTTTACCCGAGTTTGAATTCCACTAACAGATGGAGTAAATGCCATGACAGTCTCAGTGCATCGACATTCCCTCTATAGTGCCACAATGGTACCTTTTTGTGCCACAAAATACAACAAACTATCTTCTCAACAGGAGTAATCATGTCGATGGTGAGCTGTTGTCAAATGTCAAGTTGGAGTTACATCTACTTCCATAGTATGGTGTCGGTTAAGTAGGGATAAGCTTTACTACAGGATTAGTGGAGTTAGGGGCTTTTTATGATGTCGGGTTATGTATGCCTTTTGGGTTATGTTTTCGGGTTTATGCATTGTGAATGATATGTAATAAAGTTGGTAGTATGTATAGAAAGATGTATTTTTTAAATCTACCAACTTTAGGGGAACAAGACTTAGGGCACTTGTTAGGCCATATAGCTTAGTAATTTTCTATTATGGAGGACTATTGGGGGGAAATATTTTAAAAAAATTAAGCCATGTGGGATATATAGTGGACTCTTAGCTTGATGTTGGGGATCCAAGATTGTAGATAGAAAAGCTTTTAGTGAACTTCTTGTTCCTATAGATTTATATTTTGTATCTATTGTTGGTTCATGTTGGTGGTATCAATTTTGAGCAAGAAGATGCTTGTATTCCTTACCATTTGAGATTCATTCATGTAACTGCATACAAATTTTGAAAAGAATATAGTTGCCCCATTTCTCATACATCTTGTGGTGATCACCTGTTCAATCCTATTCAATTTTTTGTGTTCAAGTGTAATACATCTATAGCATGGATTAGTGAATTATATCATTTCCTATTCTAGATTATAGAATATAAGCCTTTTGCAGTATATTCATGTTGTTGATAATAAGATTGCTATTTTTGGTTAAACCCTAGTAGTGACCTTCTAATTAGCCTATGTATTGGGTAGTGAGTGATATTGCAGAGATCATTAGGGTATGATAAGTGAATGTTAGTTTGAAGCTTTGAGAGATCTGAATATATTTGGTGTATCACCTTTTCAAGTTTTATTCATGCAATTTTAGTTAGAGTTTCTCTCTTTCCCTCCCAAAATCAGGAGAAGATAGTATAAAATTGATATACAAATTCAATAGGAACTAGCCTAGAATCCAGAGACTCCTTCTCATACATAGTCTACCCACAGCTAGAGAAGGTTTCCATTGTTAGGATGGAATTGTCATGCAGCCCTAATGCCTGAGTTGGGGTGACAATTCTAAACCTCAACAGTTTTTGGCACACACGATGGGACCACGAATCGCTTCTCAGTTCTGATCTACTATTTCTATGGTTGCTTGTAATTTCAGTTACAGCTCTCAATGTGGATTTTAATGATTAGAACTCCAACAAGATCAAACAAGGAGGGATTTGTGTATCAGGAATTGCAGTCAAGGAGAAGGGGAGGAAGATCATCCAGAGGTGGAAGAACATCACAAGAATCAAGAGGTACTATATTGAATTCAAATTTCTCATCATTTGATAACCCCATTTTTGAAAGTAAAGCCACAAATCTAGAGGAACTTAAGGTTATTATTGAAGAGATAAGTCTTCCTAATGATCTAAGTGTTCCTAATTGTTTAGAATTTCCAAGTGTTGAAATTTTTTTTATAGATAATTACGTTCTTGGAGCCTCTACAAGTGGTACTGCAGCAACTCTCTAGAATTTGAAGACTTACCAAAGGAAAGTAGTTCAGCCTACCCATCCTACTTTTGTACATGTTGTTCAGAAACAAGCTCCACCAGCTGTAGGAATGGCAAGAAATCTTCCATTTGTTCCTTTTGATCAAGGTAGTCCTCTCTGAATTGTAAATCGCAACAACATACCTTTGGCTGCCTTGAAAGGATTGCCATCATTCACCAGAGAAGGTTAAGTGACAGACATCAAACACATTAGAGATATTGCATCTCTTTGCAATGTCCATCATGTCACGGAGGAAGATGTGGCTTTGAAGCTGTTGGTTGCATCACTAAAAGGTAAAGCTCTTGACTGGTTCAGAACTCTTCCAGTAAACTCTATTGCTACTTGGGATGTTTTAGGGGAGAGGCTTTCTAAGTTTTTTGAGGATAAGTCCGACAATTTGTCTTTGGTGGAGCAACTAACTACTATTAAAAGGGCTCCACAAGAAGAAATAAGTGATTTTAATCTCAGATTTCAGAAGACATGGAATAGGATTCCTGCCACGGTAAGACTCGCTACCGAATATGCATTTTTATATTTTCTCAAAAGTTTAAATAGTGATATTTCGGTAGTAATCCAATCCATGGGAGGGAATTCACTACCTCAAGCCTTTGATATTTCAATTAGGGCAGAGAATAGCCTTATTCAGGCAGGAAGGGTGCCACCAATGCCTTTCTTTCCCAATATCTAAGGCAATTTGCCATTAATTACCCCACCATTAGCTCCACTGCCATCTTATAAAAGTGAAGAAATAATGCATATTGTCCCTCCCAGTGAATTGAAAAGCATAAAAAATAGCCAGCAAAAGATTGAGATCTTGCTACAGACTTTTGGCAATGAACTAGTAAATCTAAAAAGGAAGCAAAGTAATCCAATAGCCCATACTCAGAATCAGTTTGCTAGTTCTTCATCTCAGCAGCCCAATCAGCCCACTTATCAAGGCAACTAACAACAATATCAAGGAAATAGCAATACCAATAGGTAGAACTGGAACCAAAGGCCTTACAGACCTTACAATCCTACACCCCTTAATGTTTTTACGGATATTGTTCCTAGCCAAAATAACCTTGCTGCAGATTATGAATGGTTCTATCCTTGTAACGAACCTCACAATCAGTCCAAGTGTACTAATGGAGTGCTCAATCAAGCCCTAATGGTTCAAAGTGTGATAGATTCACAACCTACTGTATCTACTGAAGAGACTCAATGACACTCTGATGCAACTTCCCCTCACACTACATTCCTCAATTGGAAAGAGGAGGAATTCTATGGAGTGAATGGTGATTCATCTATATCAGAAAATACAAGAGCCAAGAAGAGAGCCCTATAATTAGAGAAGTCAGCTGCCAAGATTGCTACTATAAACCAACCATCACCCATTCCACCAGTTTCAATCCTAAAGGGGGCCTCTACTCATGCAAACAAAGAAACACAGTATCAGAAATAGGGGGATCATAACATTAGTAAGTCACCTCAGAAGGTACAGTTTGTTGTCCCCTATAACATTGTTGATAATATGAAGAAGATGAATGTTTCTATTTCTATGTGGGATTCATTAGCTATTCTAGGGAAAACTGAATTATTGAAAGAGGAGCTGTCTAAAGAAACAAAAATTTCACATCAAGCTATACATCATCATCCTAGAGTGGTTATGGCCAATTCAAAGCCTTCAATAGTTCATGATGAAATGGTTAAAGGACATAAGAAGATTGGTAAAGTGCAGCAGCCAATAACACAAGTGAGTAAAAATACTGCAGATTTGAAGCAATCAACAATACCAGTTGAAAGAAAGTCAACAAATATGCACAAGATGACATAAAAGGAAGGTAAGAAATCTACAAATGTTAATCCTCCTCCTTTTTATGTCTCTTTAATTATTGGAAACAAATTAGTACATAATTGTATAGTGGATAGTGGTGCAACTAGCACTGTCATGCCAAAGAGCATAGCTGATTTGTTGGATTTGAAGTATGAACCCCTTGAGAAAGGAGTTGTCCAGCTTGATGGTTCTTCAGTTAAGACCATAGGTGTTGTTAAAAATCCAAGTTTGACCTTACACTCACGTCCAAACTTCTCCATTTCCCAAGATATTTTTGTCATAGATCTGCCACCTTACTTTGCTTTATGTTTATCAAGAGACTTCACAACCAAAATAGATGGATACTTCTCATCACATTGGTCTCACCTGTATTTTAGAACTAGATATGGTGCTAAGGTGACCATAAAATTAAAGTTATGGGCCAAAGACCATATAGAGCCCTATAATCCTAGTCCCATAAATGCAAATTGTGTGATCATGGATCCAGATGAAATAAATGAGAGTTCATCTTAAAACACACAAACTGAAGAGTATCTTGATATTGTTCTAGATTAATGGGCAGCTAGAAATGATCAAGATGATGATGTGTTTGATGCTGGTTTTGGTAACTATGTAATGTTAGAATCTGATTCAGTTGTGCCTAATTTTATTAAAGATCAGTGTTCTGAATCTAAATTATCTAACCAACTATAGGATCTATTTTTTCATGGATCTAAGAATAAGGATGGTATTGGTGCAGGAGTTATGTTGGTTTCACCTCATGGTGATAAATTTTATGCTGCATACAAGTTGTCCTTTCCATGTTCTAACAATATAGCAGAGTATGAAAGTCTTATTCAAGGCTTGGAATGGGCTAGGAAAAGAGGAATCAGATGCTTGAGGGCATTTGGGGATAGTGATTTGATAGTAAGATAGGTGAGAGGTATTAATGCTATTAAAAATGATCTCTTGAAGCTGTATAAATCCAGAGTTTCTGATATTTTGGATAGTTTTGATGCATTTAACCTTATTTCCATACCTAGAAGAAAAAATATGCATGCTGATAGACTGGCTGGTATTGGTGCTCATGTTTCAATGACTGAAAATAAAGGACAGTTCTCAGACCAGTCACGTGTTAAAATTATTGTTAGGCCATCTATCCCAGATAATGATATAAATTGGAAAGTTTTCAATACTGATGAACATATCCTGAGTTTTATGACAGAAACTGAAGGGTTTTTAGCCCCCAAAAGTGATAAATATGATCAGCAAATAGAGAATCAAGTCATTTAGCTAAAGACTAATAAGCTTCCAAGGGGATTGGTTAGTCTAGAATCAGTTTTTAATTTTGATGATCAATTCAGAAAGAATAAAATTAGTTTGCTGGTTAAAGAAGATCATTATGAGGAAGTAGAAATTTTCAGAGACAAGTATCTAAAGGTTGGTAAAATAAATTCTCCTAAAGAAAAATAATTGTTCATTGATCTTTTCAAAGAATATAGTGATGTGTTTGCTTGGGATTATGTTGATTTGAAAGGATTTGATCCTCAACTAACTCAACACACCATAGAATTAGAACCAAATGCAAGACCAATCAAGCAAAGGCAAAGGCCCATAAACCCCAAATTAGAGCCTTTAATGCTGAAAGAACTAAGAAAACTCTTAGATGGTGGTATTATATTTCCTATTAAGCATACATCTTGGGTTTCTAACTTAGTTTCAGTAAGGAAGAAGAATGGAGAAATAAGAATTTGTGTAGACTTTAGAGACCTTAATAGGGCATCTATGAAAGATAGACACCCTCTTCCTTCCATGGAACAGATTTTACAATATGTTTCTAGTTCTGAGAGATTTTCACTCCTTGATGGTTATTCTGGCTATAACCAAGTATTAGTAAGAGATTAAGATCAGTTCAAAACTTCCTTCACTACTAAATGGGGTACAATAGCCTATAGGAGAATGCCATTTGGATTATCAAAAGCAAGGGCTACATTTCAGAAGGAAATGGACATGGCCTTCAAGAATTTAATGTATAAGTTTGTTCTAGTGTACCTAGATGATGTGACAATTTACAACAAAGTTGCAAACAAGCATATAAGCCACTTGAGACAAGTCTTACAAAGATGCAAGGAGTTTGGGATCTCCCTAAACCCCAAAAAATTTGTTTTTGCAGTACATGAAGGTAAAATTTTAGGATACCAAGTGTCTAAAGAAGGAACAACAATTGATCCTGAAATGATCTTTGCAATTTTGGAACTATCATTGCCAAAACATAAGAAAGGATTGCAGAGTTTCATTGGAAGGATAAATTTTGTTAGACGTTTTATTCCTAATATTGCAAATTTGTTGAAACCTTTGACTATTATGTTTAAAAAGGATGTACCTTTTAGCTGGATTGATGAAGGAAAGAAGAGTTTTGAGCAGATTAAACAGGCTTTGTCTTCAGCCCCTACTTTAAGTAATCCTAATTTCTCTAAGGATTTTGTTTTGTATACTTATGGTGGTATTGACACTATTTTAGCAATGCTAGTGCAAAAGAATGAGGAAGGACAGGAGCAACCTGTAGCCTTTTTTAGCAAAGGTATGAATGATTATGAGAAAAAATACAGCTTTGTAGAAAAACATGTACTAGCTATTATAAAAGCCTTGAAAAAATTTAAGCATCTGGTTGCTAGCAATAGAATACATCTAATGATTGCACACCCTGACATTAAAGAATTTCTATTGAATAAGGATGTCAATGAAAAAAGGGCAGGGTGGATAACTAAGGTCATGGAGTATGATGTGCAAATTCATGTGACCAAGCTGGTTAGAGGCAAAGGCTTATGTGCTCAAATGGCAGAAGGAGAGGATCAAGTTAAAGCCATGGGAGAGGCCATCTTTCCCCAAGGTAATTATGTACTAATTAATGATTCAGCATCCTGGTTATCAGATATGACCAGATTTATGCATACTAGTCAATGTCCAATGAATCCTGACAGAGCCAAGAGAAGGTACTTTAGATTATAGTCTATTCCTTATGTTCTAATTGATGATACTCTTTATAGGAAGGATTTTTCTAGTATGCTTCTCAAATGCATAGATTATTTGGATCAAAGAAAGATTCTATTTGAATTCCATGATGGATCTTGTGGAGGGCATTTTAGCCCCAAAACTACAGCATGGAAAATTCTAAGAGCCCGTTATTATTGGCCAGTTATATTCAAAGATGCTCATTCATGGGAAAGAAGGTGCCAAAATTATGCTATGTTTGTAGGAAAGCAAAGGTTGGTAGCATTTCCATTAAAACCAATCATTGTGGATCAACCATTCAATAAGTGGGGAATAGACTTTATAGGTCCAGTAAACCCTATTTCTAGTGTAGGGCATAAGTGGATATTGACTGCCATAGATTATTTTACTAGGCAGACTCAGGCCATTGCACTAAAGGAATATTCTGGAAATGTTTTTTTGAATTTCTATGATAATATTATAACAAGGTTTGGAGTTCCTCGGTCAATAGTGTCAGATAATGCCTTAGCTTTTGTTGGATCATCTATAACAGAATGGGCTATCAAGAATGGTAATTATTTAAATAATTCTTCTAATTACTATCCATAGGGTAATGGTCTTACATAATCTACCAATAAGAACCTAATTAGGATCATCAAAAAGACTCTACAGGGAAACAAGAGGGATTGGCACTCAAAATTGAAGGCAACTTTGTGGCTAGACATAATTACACCTAAGCAGGTTATTTAGAATTCACCTTATGTCCTAGTTTATGGTAAAGAGGCCAAATTGCCTATTTCTATAGAATTTCCAGCTTTACAGCTTGTTGATCAAATGTTACTTTTTGAAGAGGAGGACCCTCTTGAACTAAGATATGCTAAGTTGATGCAATTGGAGGAAGAAAGGAAGAGGGCATTGGATACTATGGAATTAAAGAAAGCACAGACTAAAAGGTCATTTGATAAGAGAGATAAATCCAAAAAATATAAGGAAGGTTGTCTAGTTCTCAGGTGGGATGTTCTCAAGAGCAGGCCAGGGCAGCATGATAAGTTTGACCATTTCTAGTCAGAGCCTTTTGATATAATATCCTGCAAGGAGAACAATGCTTATCAGTTGACCATAATTGATGGAGAAGCTCTACAAATTCCAGTTAATGGAATTCACCTCAAGGTTTGCTTTGAGGGATAGTTTTTGTTTAGGTTTTCATTTCAATAAGTGCTATCCAAGCACTAGGTTTTTAGGTACATATGTCTAGATTAGATGCATTTTCATTTCAATAAAAGTTGCATCCATGGTTCTAGTTTTATAACTGAGTTTTCCTAGGATAAGGTCTAGGGTCATGTCTAGCATGCAGACATCCAACAGAAGTTGCCAAAATTGTTACCCTAATTTACAGCATTCATCAAAATGACTACAAATAGGAAAAAAAATGCATTTTTTAGAAGAGTCCAATTAATACTATCCTTTAGATATTATTAATCAACATTTTATCATTACATTCATTGTCAAAATTTATCATTTGTGCTCTAAGAATTGATCACATTCCAGAATTTCAAATTTACAAATTTATCAATTACATTGTGCATTCAAACTGAATGTAATATACAAGTGTCATTTCATTTTTCTTTTTATGTCAAATAAATACTACATTGCAGAATAGAAAGCATGGTTGAAGTATGGAGTAGGGTCCCATGCATTGCCTTGTGGATTGAGTTGCTTGTTGGTGGTGTGTCAGGTCCTAGGTCTCCATAGTCCATGTCTTCATCTACATTTAGGTCTTTTAGGGTTCAACATGCATCATGAGAGAAAAAGGGGGTGTTAGATCCAATTGGATCTAAGAAATACATAGAACACAAACTTCATACAATCTATTTTTCTAATTTTGCATATCAATCTGATGAAATCAATGTAACAAGAAAACATGTATCCAAAATCTTTGAAACATAGTATTAAAGGGACTTGTTCTAAACATGAAACCTTTTTCTATTTATAGTCACTTTGATGCATGTTGTTCTTTTTTTTATAATCAGATATCTGAATGAAAGGGATTTAGTATTCCTGTCTGAGAAACCTTTTTTAGAATTTGATCAACCTGTTAATTCAACAAATGCAAATAAATCAACCAATATTCATGAATGAGTGTCATCTTGGATGACACTCATGCACAAACATTAATTGATTCATTTTATTAGCTAACCTAATATATTGATTGGTGATATGTGTGCAAATAGGTGGATGTGCAATTGAATGCAGAAGGAGAAAAGGAAATACAATGGATGTCACGAGCCCGTGCTTGAACTTCATATGAGCCATTACATGCAAGAAAGTTTGTTTACATCTCAGGAGGTTTTTGTTCATGTGCATAAAGCAGGGAGCATAAAGCAGGGAAAATGAAAATACATGAAAGGATATAGGTGATGGTATAGGAGATACATGAGCAGAGAAGGATCCTGATTACACTAAAATGCAGAATTGAAAGAATGTGAAGTTCACTATCTTCATGCAAGTGAGAAATTACAAAAGATGTTGTTACAGTAAGTATACCAAATGCAGAAAAGGTACAAGAGTTAATTTCTAAAGATCCATGTTGAAACCATATGCCTACTGATTGATCATATTTTCTATGATATGAGGTACTACTGTTATGTTTATTAAACAGTTGGATTCGCAAAGTGAAAGATGCATAACAAGAAGTGTCAATTACTAAAGAAGAAACAAAGATCAAGAGTTTCAATACCAGCATGTTTCTTATGCTTTAATTAAATGAACATAGATAGAAGACAGACATTATGGGAAGAATACCAGAGATTGTCTATCCAAAAGGTTCATCAGATGCTATTATAGTTAATGATTCTGAAAGAATACAGCTTCATGTCTTCAGACAAAGTTTCAAGAAGATATCTTTATGTAGGGTATTTAAATAAATATATTTTATACTGTTGTATTTAAAGATAATGTTCATACATTTCAGGGTATAAATTCATGACTAAATGTAGGGTATTCATTCATGACAATGGAACATACATACCAGTTAGGGTTCCCAATTTGAGTATGACCCATGGGAGTCACTATCCCGTGCTCGAACCCCATGGGTACCATCTCATATGCATTTTAAAAAGAAGCAATGTGTCTTCTGCATTGAAATAAAAAATAACATTTTCATAATATTTTAAACATGTTGTGTTTCCATATTTTATAAAATGCTCATACTATTATCAGTGAAGCTGAAGATGTGTTTTTTAACATTATAAGAATACTAGAGAAAGACCCTGTGCGTGTTTTTTTCAGACAGTTTAAAGAATGAATGTTCGGCCTGGACAAAGGAGCATTTTTTATGCTTACTACAGTATTGTTTTTAGAAAACACATTAAGTTGTATGGTTTTAAGAAGAAAAAATACTCATAAATGAAGCCATCTTCTTGGTTCAAATCCAGATATTAACAAGCTTACACATCTGCAAGTTTACTTACAGATTATCAAGAAAATTCCATGTGGGTATCCCAACTCAAGTAACAGCAAAAAAATGAAGTAACAACAAAGCCTAAAATCTAGTGATATTGTCATACTACAATGGAGGAATCGATAGCAAACAAAGCACAAAAGAAACCTCATTACTATCGGTTACAAAAGTGCCTCTTTTCCATAATAAAAATGCAGTAAACAAAAGTGCAAGATCACTTATCTAAGAGGAAATGTGTAGCAGGAAAAGACCAGCAGAGAATTGAAGTTTGAGCTTTCTGAACATACAGTGGAGGTCGCGGTCAATAATGCATTTGTTGTCAACTCATGGGTAGCTTGACACCTCTCAAACACAGTTTAAGTTCATTCTGAACTTACAGTGGTTGTTCGAAACATTCACTTCAAAACCCCAATTTTAAAGAATACATGGTGGAACCATTTGTTATGGCTTTTAAACTCTCCATGGTTGATTTGTTCTAAAATATCCCGAGCTAGATTTTTCTCATTGTTAAAACCTAAGTTTGAGCAAAAGAGAAACTGCAAAACTCTAGAAATATTGAATAAAAAACCAACAAAAGATGCCATGTGTTATGGTAGAGTAAAACTCAGTCTCTTTTTCCCCATAAAGTTCAAGAATCCCAAGCTTCTTCATAGAATGTAAGTGGATACATTGCCAATAGTCATGGTTCCCAAAAATCAACATGGCGGCACCACAGAGAGAAGAAAACCCTAGATACAAATGAAACCAATAGACACTATGTATTATGTTTTACCCAAGTTTGAAGTCCACTAACAGATGGAGTAAATGCCATGATAGTCTCAGTGCATCGACATTCCCTCTATAGTGCCACAATGGTACCTTTTTGTGCCACAAAATACAACAAATTGTCTTCTCAACAGGAGTAATCATGTCAATGGTGATCTGTGGTCAAATGTCAAGTTCGAGTTACATTTACTTGCATAGTATGGTGTCAGCTAAGTAGGGATAAGATTTATTGTAGGCTTAGTGGAGTTAGGGTTTTTTTATGATGTCGGGTTATGTATGCCTTTTGGGTTATGTTTTTGGGTTTATGCATTTTTAATGATATGTAATAAAGTTGGTAGTATGTATAGAAAGATGTAATTTATAAATCTACCAACTTTAAGGGAATGAGACTTAGGGCTTGATTTAGGGCACTTGTTAGGCCATATAGCTTAGTAATTTTCTATTATGGAGGACTTTTGGGGGGAAATATTTTTAAAAAATAAAGCCATGTGGGCTATATAGTGGATTCTTAGCTTGATGTTGGGGATCCAAGATTGTAGAGAGAAGAGCTTTTAGTGAGCTTCTTGTTCCTATAGCTATCTATTTTATGTTTTGTATCCATTGTTGGTTCATGTTGGTGATATCAATTTTGAGCAAGAGGATGCTTGTATTCCTTTCCATTTGAGATTCATTCATGTAACTGCATACAAATTTTGAAAAGAATATAGTTGCCCCATTTCTCATACATCTTGTGGTGATCATCTATTCAATCCTATTCAATTTTTTGCATTCAAGTGTAATACATCTGTAGCATGGATTAGTGAAGTGTATCATTTCCTATTCTAGATTATAGAATATAAGCCTTTTGCAGAATATGCATGTTGTTGATAACAAGATTGCTATTTTTTGTTAAACCCTAGTAGTGACCTTCTAATTAGCCTATGTATTGGGTAGTGAGTGATATTGCAGAGATCATTAGGGTATGATAAGTGAATGTCAGTTTGAAGCTTTGAGAGATCTAAATATATTTTTTGTATCACCTTTTCAAGTTTTATTCATTGCAATTTTAGTTATAGTTTCTCTCTTTCCCTCCCAAAATCAGGATAAAATAGTATAAAATTGATACACAAATTCAATAGGAACCAACCTAGAAACTAGAGACTCCTCATACATAGTATACCCATAGGTAGAGAAGGTTTCCATTGTTAGGATGGAATTGTCATGCAACCCTAATGCCTGAGTCTGGGTGACAATTCTAAACCTCAACAATACCTAGAAAGAAAATTTGTAGAAAAGACAAAATGCTTGCCCCACAACTTATGTGCATATGTTCACCTCACATAGCAGTGTCACCCCCAAGATGGCGCCTATGTTTTTTGTGTTTCCAAGGACTCAATAGTATATGTTAAAAGGTTACCCTTGAAGTAGGGGCCAGTTTCATATACCACCTTGAAGCGTCCAGGTGTATGCCTATGGTGAGAATCTATGGGAGAGAATTTTCCCTCTCCCTGCAAAAAGATTAGGTCTACTTTTGGAGGTGACTTGGGTAAGCATCTATCTACAAGGTGTTTAGTAGGATTTCATTCTTATTAACCTAAGGTGGCCTCACAAACGAGGTTGAGGTATATAGCCACACCAACACTTGAAAGTGTACACCCTTAGCAAGCAAGGCTAGGAGCAGTGCCACTCAATATAATAGACAAGGCTTCCTTGAGATGTTCGACATTAAGAATCACAAGGAAGAGAATTAATAAGGCTTTGGAGTCTTTCGCTCAAAAAAACTACTTTATTAGAGTGGGGTGGAATCACCCGCGAAAGGTGTGTACCCACTTGGGTCATTCCTGGAGGTTCAACTTCTGACAGGCCCACTAAGGATTAGACTCATACTTGGCTCAGTTTTGAGGGTCTAAGTTTATGATTCTCCCCAAAAGGGAAAAGAGCATACTCCTCTACCTTTTCACCTTACCCAAACACACTAAATAGGTTTATCACCGAGCTAACTTTTCTCTCAGCAAAATCCAAGAGCTTCTAGGTTTCTGATTCTCTCAAAGAGAGAAGGGCACACTCCCCTCACTAGTGAACATGCTAATTGAATCATTACCTTTCCTTGCTCCCAAAAGAGTCAATCCTATTGCAGCATCTAGATCTCAAATTCCTTCATGGGCATCACTTCCATGTAATGAAGAGCCTATTACCCTATTCTACTATCAAGACGCTTGAGAAATTATTAACAAGGCCCTATTTAAGCTATCTGAACAAAGCATGAAATAAAATAGAATGTTTAAACAAGTTTCAAAAGATCTTTGACAAGCATTCTCTGACATGCATCCTGCAATCAAACCATTAGCAATTTTGCATAGTTAGTTAAGGAATATTCATCATTTCATCCTGCAAACCACATGTTAAGTTGCTACAGAAATAAAAAAACCAGAAAAACATAGTCAACAGCAAGCATAAATCATTAGTGGTAAGAAAAATAGTGATAAATCTGCAAAAATTTGAAACTTCTGCTGTCAAAGTCTGCGCGATGAAATTCCATAAGCCGCGTGAAGAAACACTCTGAATCGTGCAAAGTATTGCAGATCTTTACATGGTTATGTGAGAAAGTTTGCGCAAGACTTCTCTATAGAGTTGTACAGACATAAAATAGATTAAGCAAAAAAAGTATAGAAATGAGGACAAAAATTAAGTTTTGTTCCCCACGTTGGGTGCCAAAAATGTAAATGAAAATTTTCCCTTGTTACTTAGCCATACACTTCAACATAGTCCTTCTTCACTAGCCACATACAAGAATGGATATGAAATTATCCATCATGCATGCATGTGTGATTGGACTTGTTGCCTCCTATCTAGTTTGGGGTTTTTGATTAGCTCTCAGAATCGAGAGTCCAACAACCTAGACCAATCTAGAATGGAGGATTTTAAGCTAGAAATTAAATGTGAAACTATTCTAGAAATGAGAGATTTAAACTATTCTAGAGATGAATATGCAAAGCTAGATTATTAATGATAAACAAAACTAGATTAACCTACAAATGATCATGAGATTACTCTAGAAATGAGAGATTTAAACTAGGAATGAACAATGATACAAGATAATCTAGAAATGAACAATGATATTCAATTAAGATTGCTTGAAAATGAAACTAAAACTATGAATGATTAAATCTAAATGACATTAAGCTATAACAACAAATCTTAATAATAATGCATTCTATTAGCAATCAAAGACTAGTGATTTCAAAAACTCTAGATTCAAAGACTAACTTGAATGAGAGTTGAGAGAGTTCTTTTATAGATTGGGAATCCGTTCAGAATAGAAAGTTTCTTTTGAGAGAAATAGTTGACTCATTGAAATCCAGTTCAGATTAGCAAATTTATTTTGAGAGAAACAGTGAATTATTGCCTTTTTGAGTTTATAAAGCAGTTAACTGATTTGTTCTCTTTTAAATCTCAGTCAACTTCAAAGTTTCCATTTCTGAACTGAAGTGTATATTTTTCTTAGAATATTTAATTAAATAAATAGAATATTACCTTATAAATGTATTTTCTCAATTATTTAAATAATTAAATTCAATTATTGAAATGAGGATATTTATTTAATAATTAAATGTTATTTAATTCCTTTTTATGTGTTTTAGCTAAAAGGGGTGAATTTAATTTAATTAAAGTGCTAGGACTTTATAATTAAATTAATTTGATCATTAGGTTTATTTAGCCAATTATGATGGATATTTAGGAATTAAATATAGTATGATCAATGCAAGTTTAGGGTTTTCTACATTTGACACTTAGGTCGAGTAGAGTTAGTCACAACTCCGAATTGCCTAGTACAATAGGACTTTTATGATTCAGAAGAATGACAAATGCAACAAAATTGGTTAGGGTTGCAAGATGCCAATTTTGGGGTGTTACAGTCTCAAGATCTTCATCATCTTCCTCATATTCCTCCTCAGTCTCGGGATTCCTTCATAATCAACCAAATCATTTTAGATCTCATTCCTCATATCATTTTGGAAGTATTGCATTATTTTCTCTAACCTCCTATGGTTCTTTCTTCTTGGTGACATGTTTCCAGTCCTTAGGTGCAACTTCCTCAACTTGATGATCTGATTAAAAGGTGTCAATTGCCTCTTTCTTGATGATCTATTCACCCTTGTAATGCCTCAAGAAAAATGTTATCAACTAGAAATAACTCCTCTGCAATCCCCTTGTGAATGCCCTCTACAATTGTGGGACAAATCCACACTTTCCCACCCTCCAAAAGATTCAACTAGGACTTAAAAAGCTCAGGAACTCAGATCTACTAACACAGGAACATCAACCATGCTCTAATACCATCTGACACTATCATGGAATTATTTTCCCTAATGGAGATGGTCCAAACCATGTAGCTAAGTCACACAACAAAAAAAATCAATCTCAGAAACAAGAATTAATAATCAATATACTTTAACAAATCTTCACATTATTACATAGTCAAAGAATTGCATTATATTGGCATGAAACATGCAACTTACATTCTTAGGCTCACATGCCCATTATTAGAAAAAAAATCCTAGAATCCTAACCTCCAAGAGGTATAATTTAAACTTACTCAATCACTACTAGCTCCTGTAATAAGCCCCTTAACAAATATTGAATGCCTCAATATATAGATCCTTCACAACACATATGTTGGCCAAATCTATTATATTTTCCAAGAACAAGAAAATGTAATAAAAAATATAGGTAGGACCCAAATCATAAGGATCTCAATGCCAAGATGTATAATTGAGATGCAATCCAAGATAAACATTGACCAAAGATCAAAGAACATCATTATATGAGCGACAAATCTTCGTCGATTAGGAAATTGTTTTGCAAGTTTAGAAATAACCAACTTGTTGGTGTTTAAAATTGTTACACTACAAAAAGAAACCAATATATCTTAAGGCTGATGTTAGGAGTGGTTAGCTCCAAGTATGAAAGATCTATAATATAATTGGACCAACTATAGGGTCAAGACTTCCCTCTGTACTTTTGGCTCTACAAAACCAAGGCAGGTGCACCTAATCTAGACTAAACTCAATTATTTACAACACCTTCTACTTCTAGATTAAAACAATAGATGAATGGTAAGTATGTACTAAATGCTAACCTATAATTCATTGACTCTCCACTACCATGGGTGAGATAAGAAAAATAACTATAAATGTAAAGAACTTTGGTAATGAGTTTGATTTAAATTTAGTGACAGAACATAGCCAAACAATTCAGATATATATTTCAATAGAAATACTAATTCTAGACCAGTGCCTTATCCATTGGGCTAAATCATAAATACAATATTGAAGCTCAAACACCTTATTGGAAAATATTCAAAGCCATAAACATAAGAACTCTCAGATCACACACTACAAGATCCTCGAATAGATATCCAGGAAGAATCAATGTAATATCCAAAGGATTAATTTATCTAAGATCAAAGACTTATGGAATACACATATGTATAATCTGAACTTATACAGTAAGCCAGATGACTTACAACTCAATAGATAACACAAAGGAGAGACTCAAATCTGAAACAACTTATATTAATTATGATGAAACTATTTCCTGAATCAGTATGACAAGGAAATATGCAATTCAATAATATGCAAAAGATGAAAGAAATTTCAATCCTATCTCAATAAATTCTAAAATACATCTTCTATATTCTAGACTAGAAACAATTATAAGCCTAATGCCATCTACTTTCCAAATTCTCCAGCCCTTTCTAAATGGTCTTGAATATTCTTTTATAGGAACAAGAATACTACAAGCTTCAAACCATTTAGGGTTAGGGTTTACAACCAAATAATGCAAGCAATCAATTATGATGTCAATTTGAAACCCTATCTCTTCTCTTCAATCTATAAAAAACTAATATGAAAACATTAGTCATACTCACTAGATGTGTAAATAGTACCCTGTGGTGCAAGAAATTCAAAAGCATGAGACTAAGAGTAGCTCTCATAAATGCAGAAATGACCAAGAAGATATGTTTGCACTTATCCTCTAATTATAAAACTCTTTCTATCATGTCTAGACATAAATACATCCTAGCATATCAAATTTCAATCCCTTTGGTCTTCAACAGCTGTGTAGAGCCAAACCATAAGATCATATCATAGCATTTATGGCTCTGACACAAAATATCAGCCAACCACCATGAAACCCTTCTGAGAAAGATTTAAATATTTAAATTTAAACTATAACAGCTACAGGTGGCATGGAAACAAAATGAATGGCTGAGATTAAACCTCTGCATAACTTTAAAATAGCATTGTTGATTATTTTATGCCACCCGAGCTCAAAATATAATCTCGCCATGTGTCATATTTTTTCTCACTTAAACCACATTTTCTTGAAAACCACTAACCTGTGCAAGTGCGCAACACTAACTGCCAATGTTTAGTTACACACTCACTAGAATTTCATGCTACCTCCGATGACCGTGGCAACTGCACAAAAATTTCTAGTCACGCACTTGCGCACCTGACCACCAACCTTCTTTGAACTATGTGACCTCGCGACCATCTCCCGCCTGTCAGATCCTCGCTCACTCATGACCCTTGGCCAAATATTATTTTCTACCTCACGAGTATGCAATCAATGTCAATCTTCCTCCTTAGCATCTCCATGTGGTACGATCACGCACACTTGCGACCCTTTTTCTATCGATCCTTCAACATTCACAAGTGAGAGAGAAGCTGCCACTTGTCACCCTCAGACCATGTCACCACCATATAGGCCCATAGAACCTCCTCCTTTTCTACCAGCTGGCCCCACATCACCTCCTGCCTACTAAGATGTCTTCCAAAAGGTGCATGCCTTTAATCACTTAAGCATTGAGTGCTCAGACATAAAAATATGAATAATTTCCTTAGCATAACCTATGTGGTAAAAAGATCCTTGGGCACCTCTGACTACATACATACACATGGCTACATGTTGCAATGGCTTAAACACTAGATCAATCACATCTCTACTTCAAGCCTTTAAGCTGACCTTCGGATCAACTTCAAGTTTCATCACTTTAATCTCCTTCATTGTTGTGCTGGGCCCACCATGTGCCATGTTTCATTTAGGCTTAATGGCTTAAAGGTTAGATCATGTGTATATCATCACTAAGCCTTTAATCTGATCATTAGATATTTTGCAACTTTCTTTCCTTTTAACTTTTCCCTTTTGACCTCAACCGGACCCACTGGGACACATGTTCTATAGGCTTGATGGCTTGATTGATAGATCTCGATCATCTCGGCTTTAAGTCATTAAGCTAACTATTAGATCTTCTCAAACCTGCTATGTCTTTACTCCCTTTCTTTACACTGGTCCCATGATGTCATTTGGAGGATAGATGTTACGATGGCTTGATGGCTAGATCAACTTCATCTTCTCTTTAATTCATTAAGACAACCATTGGATCAAGATTGAGTTGCACAACACATAATGAGGGTAAAGTATTTTTGGGGATGAAAAATTAGGAAATATTTAAAACCCTGCTAGGAAAATACTTTAGGGAATAACATGGCCCCTTCAACGAAAAATTAAAATACATGACGTAAGCAACTTAAGTTACTAAAAATTAACTTCATTTTATAATAGGTCGTGAGGTTTTAGGGTTTAAGCAATATTTTTCATGAGTTTAAACCAAGGGTCATAGGGATTTAGGCCAAAGACCTAATAAAATTTGTAGAGACCGGAGGAAAAGGTATGGAGCCATGAATGTTTTTGAATGGGTCGAATAGTGGCTCCATTTGGGGATGCATGCCTCTTGCAGGCATGACAAGGATTCATGATTTGTGGGATAAGCGAACCGCCTACTACAAATAAAATAACTAACAACAGAAACACAAAAAGAATATTTACAAACTTGTGGAAAAAATGAAGTCAACTTTGCCACTTATTTACTGATTTGAAGGAGTCAAATCAGTCCTGATGGTCAAAAACCATCACAAAATTTCTGACAGTTTTCCCTTGTCATGGACAAATTTTTTTCTTCTTTCTCTGGAAACAAGCTGAAACAACCACTTTCATCTATCTGATGAGATCCATTTCCATGTATCATTACTCATCGTACATATGTGGAAATTATAAAGCATGAGGCATATGCATGTCACATTCATTATATAAATAATAATCATAACAAATGCTATTCTCAACATTTTCTAGCTCAATTCCACACCTTGGAGGGTCATTATCTAGCTAAAAAAGAAGGCACTCACATTATGCCATAATGTTGGATCCCTTGTTTAATATTATATCATTGGTTTTCATACAAACAATAGAATTTCCTAAAGAATTTTCTTGTAAATCAATAAACTTATACAAACCAATGTCTTGTATGTTGGGCAGATAGCACTCATCCACACACTCATCAGGTAACTGCACATGCTAAGAAATTGAAAGAGAATCTTCCTCTGACAAAGGAAAATGCTAGACCTCATCTTCAAGCTTAGGACCTTGAACTGGTAAGAATACCATATCAGTATCCAAGAAACAATTAGTAGATTCATCTTCATTTTCCTCAATCATATGAGGGGTTCTAGTCTCCCTGGATACCATAAAAAAATTTTCTAGCTATATCAAAAGGTACAAAAGACAAATCACACTACATACTCCCTCCCATTAAGGCACTCCATTTCCTAGATAGCAAAATTTCATATTGAGGTGGAATGTCAAAAACTAGGACACTCATTTTTAGTATCTTCTCTGGATATGCTACCAATCTATAAGGAATAGCCTTAATAGTAACAATGACACGGATTTCTCTGGAGTCCATTGCCTAAAATATTCCATGAGGAGTGTCAACTTGCAGTCCCATTGCCTTCATTATCTGTAAAGGCATAACAATATTGGATTCTCCTGAGCCAATCATATTTTTTTTAGCATCTTACCATTAATAAATAAGGTCAAGAAAAAGGGGTTCACAGCTCCCAAAGGAGTAGTGACAAGGTTTGTATTTAATAAAATCTAAGGGATCTTATAAATGATCTCTTCTAATTCTTTTTCATTTTTATCAGATTTCCCCTTATCATTTCCCTTCTTCTCATTTATCTCTGACTTCAGGGCCCCTACAGAAGAAACACTATTTATCCATGAGAGGAATTTCTCTTTGTGCTAAGGAATCCTCATCATTCCTAAAAAGGGAACTCTCACAAAGATCTATGAAAATAATTATCCCATATCAAAAGAGGAGTACATGCTACTAGATATATCATGTTTGATAGTGACAACACTATTATCTTCAGCTTGTGTAACCTTGTTTGGCTCAACCTCTTTGTTATCATTTTTCATAGAAGACCCCCTTATCTCTGGTGTATTTTCTTTAACCTTATGGACTAGATTTGGATTACTTGGTGTATCTTCCATTATCATGCTTGTATTTTCTTTGTGAGATAATGGGTTGTACATCTTTGTATTGGGTACCATATGGGTGGTTTTGCATCCTATTTTGGGGATTCTCACTTTCTCTTGGGTTTAGGTCTTTTATATCACTCAAACTTTGCTTCATAGTGACCTCCTCTTTAGTTTTAGCACTTGAGAGTCTATTTGATTCCTTCTTAGCAAACTTCCCATTATCTCTCTTACCCAACTTCCTAGAGACCCTCAAATTAGTTTGTATATTGATAGTTGTCTTATAAGATTCTCTTATAGTCTTTGGATTCTTGTCTCTTAGGAGGAATCCCATCTATTAATCAAGAGCATTAAGATAAGTAGCTAAATAAACATTGTCATCAAGTGTCATGACTTGGAAAATTTTATACATAGATCTTTGAAACCTTATGTTGAATTCTACAACATATTCATTTTGATTCTTTTTGATATTGTTGAATTCATTCAACATGAATCCCTGATTGGTCTTATCACCATATTTCTCCTTAAATCAATCAAATTAGTTCTTCCATTGACCGTACAAAATTATAGGGTAACCCTCTGAACCAATCTGTAGCATCCTCTAGTAAATATTGAACAAAAATTTTCATTAATACATCCTCATGCTGAATTTCACAATCATCCATCATGTCCATCATTTTTTTCAAGTGCTCTTCACATGTAATTATATTATTCACAAAAAAATTGGGAATTTTATCTCTAAGTTCAATAGGAACTACATTAGGATAACCAAAGATGTTATGGAAAGAAAATTTCTTGTACCTTTCAGCATGAGTGGGTCTCCCTTGAGATGAGTTATTAACTTGAGTAGTAGAGGCATCAACATTTGATGTTGTAGCTCCTTTTGCACCAGGATGAGAGAACCCAAAAGATTTCTAGAGGAAATCAATTTTCTTCTTCATCTCTAAAATAGCAGCATCAGCTTGTTCTTTCTCAAGCATTTTTGCCATTATTTCCTGCTCTTTTTTATATTTTTCAAGATCAATGTCCAACTTAGACATTTGATCTACTAGAGTTTGGAGGATTTTAGGTTCTTCTATTGTAAGCCCTGTCATCCTCCTCTTTCCTTTATTTTTAGAGGCTTGATGATCAACCACTTGAATGACAGGTTCCTCTTCAAATCTCTGAGGCTTTTCAACATAATTCGTTGCCACCAAATATAGTAATCTCCTCATTATTTGTTCAAGAAAAACCTGATCCTGTCTGATCTTATTTTCCCTTTCCTTCTCTCCTCATTGTATTATGGCCACTGATGACATATAACTGATTGAATGTTTGAAGATGTTAAGTTGATCACTAAAATACAAAAATATAATGCAAGACATTAAATAGGTTAATGAATTGTATTGTTAATGATGTCAACTTGATATAATCTGATCGGTTATATACAAAGTGTCAAAGACTTTAGAGAATCAGAGAGATAAAGATTATGCTTTCAGTAATGCATAAAAGATCAACATTCACTAGGTGACTACAAACACCAACGGGCAGTGCACCCTGATGGACAGAGAAACCTGAAAGTAAAAGTCAAAGTGATGCCCAAGAAAGAAACCTGAAAAGCATTACTAAAAAACATAATCACAAGCATTAACAATGAGAAGAACTTCATAGTGATGCTCGACAGACAGAAAACCCCAACAAACAGATAACCCCGATGGAGATGCCCGAGGAGAACTGAAGTGTTGACCGAAGCTATCAAAGAGTTAAACACCGAAAAAAACTGAAGTTTAGAAATGAAAAAATACTTAGCTGACAAGAGCTAAAGATGGAGCTAAATAGTTGTTAACATTTTTTTCATCAACAAGTTAAAGCCAAAGATAAGTAAAAGATTTAAAGGTTTTTGTTAGAATATGTAATCTTTCCTTGGTGAAATATATTATAAACCAAGGTAGTTTAGTTTAATTTATTATGTAAGTAGGAGATTCCTATAGAATCCCTACATGAACACATGTCCTCTTATCCATGTGTGAGGACATATTATTTATTTGTGATTTCTTTTATTTCTAGATTCCTCCATAAGAGGAAATAGCACAAGTGGCACACACATTATGAATGTGGCTCACATGCACATGGGAGTTACATGCAACTCCTTTCTTCTCAGCTCTTCATAAGAGATGCTTCTTTTCTCTTCACTCACTAACTTTTTCACTCACTTTTTCACACATTCACTTGCAACACTTAGTTTACCATTTTTCTCTTGAAGCATTGTATGAGCATTTTTCTCTCATTCTCTTCCTCTCTCTCTCTTAGGCTTTTTGGCCCATTCTTAATAATATCACGGGGGTTTTTTTATGCTTTTCCCCCTTCAAAAAATTGTCTCATATTGTATGGTGCATGCTTCTAGATTTGGTTACTTCATGGTATGCATTTCCTCACTTTGCTCATTAGATTAAACAAGATCTTTTATGCTCTTTCTTATCATTTCTTACATGGTATCAGAGCAGGTTGGTTTAATCTTTGTTTGAGTGTACAGGTGGAGGAACTACCATATTTTGAAGCACTCCATTTGAAGACTATTGAGAGAGTTTCATTTGGTTTCTAACATTTTTGTGTTGCAGGTTGTCCTTCAAAAATTTAAAAAAAAATTGTCCCCTTTCCTTATTTTGATAGTTTTCTTTATTAAAAATTTATCATCTTTATTGCTTAGTGATTTTTTTTTTTTTTAAATAATTTTTTAATACAATATTTTATTTTATTTCTTTGTGTATGTTTTTTTAAAAAATTAATATAAAATTTAATTTTTTAATATACATATCATAAAAGAAATAATAATAAAACTTATTTTAAAAGAATTTATAATAAAATAAATAAAATTTAAATAAAAAATCTCATATCTTTCCCCCCACTTTTTTCCCCCCCTTTTTCGGCTTTTTCAAATTTCTTTTTAAAACCCCACCCGCTACCATACCCCACCCCCTACCCTACCCTTCCCTACCCTAACCCTAACCCAACCCGCAACCCACCCCACCTTACCCCACCCTACCCGCGGCTTTACTCTATCGTTTTACGCCTAATACCTTACCCTAGCGACATCTTTATCTCCAGCCCCGCTCACTTTATTTCCTTAGCGCTTTTGTTCATTACACAGCGCATTCTTTCCCAACCCCTGCGCACTTTCATTGCGCTTGTTCTTCTCATTCATCACAGCCGCCTCTCCTACCTTCTTCACAGATAGTGTTCTGCTCCCCCGCCGCGTTGTTATCCCTTTCTCCTATCTGCGCTCTAAACTTTGCATTTTTTTTTCTTTGAGGCGATCTGTGCGGCATCTAACCTCTGGTTTGTTCTGTAAAACCCGCGCTCACTGTTCTGCTTCTCACCTTTCTTCTTCTCCTCTCCCCACGCACACACTTCTCCCAAGCGCTTGAGCGCTCTTTTCACTGCTCCAAACTGTTCATCGCTGTTTTTATCTCAGCCGCTGCGCTTCTTCTTTCTCTGTTGTAATCTACATTATTGTAGAAGGCTAACATTATTGTAGACTACTTTTTTAGCACGCGTGTTTTCCTTTGCAGAGGTTTTTTTTTAATTGTGCTAGTATAAGATCGCAATTCCTTTCACGTTTTTTTTTGTAGAATAAGGCTGTTTTTTGTTCGCATTCTTTGTTTGCATTTTGTTTGTTTTGCATGCATTGTATTTCTTGGGTTTTGTCTTTTTTTGCTGCGCATTTCTTTGTGTACCTCGCCCATCTATCCACCCACACTTCTTTTCTTTAAACAACGATCTATTCATTCTCTCCTTGCGCCTTTTACCTTTCACCACCTGCGCGTTTTTCAACACTTCATCCTTCTCTGTTCGCTCCCCGCACTCATACTTCTCCTCTGCGCTATTTTTTTTCCTCTTTCAACCTGCTTTCTTCCTTGCACTCCCATTATCTCACCCGCTAGCGCTAAGCGCTCTCATCTTCCTCTCGCTCGTCTGCTGTTCCTCTCTAGTTTTGTATGTCTGTCGTTGCCTTCGTTCGTTAGGGTTTCTATGGATTGAGGGCCTTTCAACGCCAAGCCAGATTATTACCAAAGAGATTTAGTTTAATTTTTTTTCTACATTTAGTTATAGTTTTATCTAACTAAAAAATTATCTCTTAGGACTATAATATTAGTTTAAATCTAATATTATTTAAATCTAAGTAAAAAATTTTAAAACTATAACTAAATTTAGATTTAGTTTTTATTCTTTTTAATTAGATTTAGTGTAACTTAATTTTTTTTTACATAATTTACATATAGTTCCAAGATTAATTCTTTAGTTTATTTTTTTTAGTTTTTATTTTATAGATTTACTTTAAATCTAGTTTTTTTTAGATTTAGTTCTATTTTTTTATAGTTTTAATAGATTCATCTATAAATTTAATCTTTAAAATCTTAGCCTTTTTTTTATAAAAAATTTTTTAGTTGCTTTAGCTCAAATAGTTCTAACCTATCTTAGCTTAATTTCTTGATATATTTATATAGATTTAAGTTTGAATCTTTTTCATTTAAATCTTTTTAGTTTAAATAGTTTTAGTTTTAAATCCTTTTTTTAGTTTATAATATAGATTCTTTTTTAAAAATCTTAGTTTATTTAATATAGATTCTTTTTAAAAAAAATAAAAATCGTAGTTTAAACCTCCTTATTGCATGCAGGTGTTTTTTAACACTTTTTGCAGGATTATTTGCACTTTTTTGTTGATCTGAATATTTATCTATTTCTTGTTTATTCTCTAATCTATTTTGCATGCAGATTATTATTTTCTAATCTGTTTGCATGCAGATTTTGCTTACAGGGGATAACTATTTAACCTTTTTTTCATATTTATTTATTTAATCAAATCACCTTATTAATCTGTTTAACCATTTTCTGTTTAACCATTTTCTCTATCATGGATTAATTTGAATGTTTAATCATATCCATCTGCATGTTATTTCCTGTTATTTACATTCAATCTGTAATAATCCAATTCGTTTTAGTTAAATCTTTTGTCACTCGTCACATAGTTTGCATGCAAATTAATTGCATGTTACAACTTGACTTAGGTGCTCATTTATTCTTTACCTTTTCCTATTTTTTCTGCAATCATGACAACTTTAATGCCAGATATCAAATTGACCAGTTCCAATTATCATGCGTGGGCTGTTCATATGGCCTTCATTCTTCGTTTTAGACATCTTTATGATATTGTCACTAATGCCACACTCAAACTAGCCTCTACTGCCTCTCAAGCTGACCAGGATACCTGGAAAGCTAAAAATGAGGAAGCATTAGGGTTGATTG
>MU228193.1:307153-320806 GCA_018584345.1 Thuja plicata | reverse complement strand
ACTTTTTCACACATTCACTTGCAACACTTAGTTTACCATTTTTCTCTTGAAGCATTGTATGAGCATTTTGCTCTCATTCTCTTCCTCTCTCTCTCTTAGGCTTTTTGGCCCATTCTTAATAATATCATGGGGGTTTTTTTATGCCTTTCACCCTTCAAAAAATTGTCTCATATTGTATGGTGCATGCTTCTAGATTTGGTTACTTCATGGTATGCATTTCCTCACTTTGCTCATTAGATTAAACAAGATCTTTTATGCTCTTTCTTATAATTTCTTACAATTTTTTATCCAGTTGTCAAGGAGAAATCTACGGAATAAAACTAAAGTAAATCTTTAAATATAGATTGGCTAAGATTGTGGATCATGCCAAGAACAAGAAAGTCAAGAACTTAGAAACAATGATATCATGTCTATAAAGAGACAATATAATTCATTATGAATTAGGGGAGTGAATAGAAAAAGAATATGCTGGAGAGAAAATGATGAAGAACAACTTCATACAGTCCTAATCAATCAAGCTGAGGAAAGAGCTAAAGATTTCTGCAGACACCGAGCAACAGAGAACCGCAACATCACCAAGAAGAAAGAAGTGGAGTGAATGTATTGAAAAGATACATTGATTATAAAGTTATAATGAGCTTACAATAGACCTAAAAATTTGCAAATATATAGTTGTATATGTGAACATATCACTTACTATTTCAGTTTAACCATTGGATTAGAAAGTCTCTTAACAAGCATGACTTAACAATCCTTTCTATATTGAGATACATCCTAAGGAGTATCAAAAAGTTTGATCATGAAGATAGCATGAGATGCTAGACACCATTTGAAAAACTAGGGTTTAGGCATATAAGGTAGCATAAAGATGCCCGATATCAAGTGACAAACTATTCTATTTAAATTTTCTAACAAGTTCACACCTAATAGTGTATTTGTAACCTTTAATAGGGTTGGCTCTTCATCGAGCTCACTTCAAAAGAGTGAAAATTTTGGGTTACCGGTATACACTAAGAAATTTACTATTTTTTGGTAAATGAAAGACTAATAATTGGTAAATATTAAGAATAAGTTTTAACAGTGAACTCCGAGTAGTAGTTATTAGTTAATATTATTTGAAGGCATTCATCTTGTAGGATTGAAGATAATTAGAGGCTTAATATTGTGGTACTAAGTTTTTGGGTTGATTTATTGGAATATTTTTGAGGCCACTGATTGACCCCCCCCCTCATTTATTCTAACAATCGGTATTAGAGCTTGTGTGCTTAGAAAGGGAGTTTAACAACTCAAGCAAAAGATCATAAGATGAAAAAATGAGATGTGACCAAGTTGAAGAAAGACAGCTTTGCATCATGGCAAAGTAGAATAAGACTCCACCTATCAGGTATTGGTAATGGTGTTACTCAACACCTAGATATTGAATATGTGTTTCCTGTAGGACCTCACACACTTGAGAAATTGAGAGAAAAGCATGAGCATAATTTTGTGATGATAGAACTTGCTTTCTCACTCTCTGATGTTGAGTTTGAAGATGTCAAAACCTGCACCTCTGCAAAGAAAATGTGGGATAAATTGAAGCTGGTACATGGAGGAGTTTCTAATCTACTAAGAGCCAAGGCAGAAAGCCTAAGAGGGAGGTTTGATGACCTAAGGATGAAAGAAAGAGAAAATATCACCCAGTATAGCTATAGAATCAAAGAAGTAGTCAATGCTATTCGAGGAGTTGGAGGTGTACTTGAAGAAGAGACAGTGGTAAGTAAAATCCTAAGAACCTTACTGCCTGTATATGCTATTAGAGTATCTTCTATACAAGAAATGAGAGCAGTTGCAAACAATAATGTTACTCTAGATAGTCTGATTGGTAGACTGATTTCATTTGAAATGAATAACTTTGATAATAGTGTCTTACCATCTATAGATTCTGCATTCAAATCTTCTTTGAAAATAAGTGATTCAAGTCATAAACACACTATGATGAATGATAGTGAAAGTGATAGTGATGACCAAAGACTTGATGAGATTGAAGCACTAATGGAAAGAATATTACAAAGAGGCAAAGGTAGATACAAAGATAAATTACCACTTGTATGTTTTAATTGTAAAGAGGTTGGAAACTTTGCTGTGAGATTTCCTAATAGAAGAAAAGATGACAGAAGTAATGACAGAACATATGAAAATAATTTTGATCGAGGTGATAACAGAGACTACCGAAGAAATGGACAATCTAACAGAAGAGATACCCCAGACTACAAGGACAAAGGGAAGAAAGCTTGTAACCTAGCTGAGAATAGAGCTGGAGACACTGACACTGAATCTGATGAAGAGATTGAGATGGTATTTGTAGCCATGAAGGATGATTTAGATGAAGAAGAAGAAAGGTATGTAGATACTGCACTCATATCTAAGGCTAGTAAGAATGATGTATGGATTATAGATAGTGGCTTTACTCACCACATGAACGGTGATAAAAAAAAGTTTGAAACTTTTGAATACTATAATGGTGGATCAGTAAGAATGGGTAATGACACACCTTGTTCAGTTGAAGGTAAATGAACCATAATATTGAATAACCTAATCAAATGTGAAAATGCTTACTGGTTAAAAGGACTGAATTATAATCTATTTATTGTTTCATAGCTAAATAACATTGGTTACTGAGTAGCATTTGAAAATAAGAAGGCAAAGATCTTCAATGAATCAGGAAGGTTGATCGGAACTGGTGAACATACAAAAGGTAACCTTTTCTATCTTTATGATATTAACACCACTTGTTTAGTGGCTAGAGATGAAGACATATGGTTGTGGCATAAAATACTATGCCATGTGAATTTTGACAAAATGATGAAGATAAGCAATAAAAGATGAGTAAGAGGCTTACTGAGCATGTCAAAGCCCGAGCATATCATGTGCAAGAATTGTCAGAAAGGTAAAATGACAAATTCTAGTTTCAAGAGTAAAGCCCATACATCTAATGCAATTCTAGAATTATTCTATACTGATCTATGTGGACCTATGAGGACAAAGAGTTACTATGGTGATAGGTATTTTATTCTCTTTTTAGATGACTATTCTAGAATGGTGACAATTATGTTCTTAAAAGATAAATCAAAAGAATTGAAGATGTTTAAATGGTATACGACTATGGTAGAAAAAAAAAGTGGTAAGGAATTGAAATGCTTAAGAACATATAGAGGAGGGGAATTTATTTATGATGAATTCACTAACTATTGTAATGAGCATGGAATTAAAAGATAGGTTTCTATACCAAGAACACCACAAAAAAATGGGATTACTAAAAGAAGAAATAGATCAATTATTGATTGTTCAAGAACACTGATGATTGAGAAAAGCATTACTCAAACTTTCTAGAGGGAAGCTGTTAGCACTGCTATCTACACATTGAATGAAGTACAATTAAAGAACGACACAAAGAAGACACCCTATCATATTTTTTATGGTTACACACCCAATGTAAGTTACTTCAAAAATTTTGGTATTCAATGTTATATTTTGAAAGATGAAAGAAATGGAAAGCTTGAATCCAAAAGCGAAGAAGGTATCTTTCTAGGGTATTCCACCAAAAGCAAGGCTTATAAATGTCTTGAATTTGCAGAGTAGAATGATAAGGAAAGCATAAAAGAACAAGAAGACTAAAACAAGTTTTTTTACACTAAAGAACTTGACACTCTACTTGAGCAACAGTGTATCGCTCCTGAGAAAAAGAACATTGCACCCGAGCATCAGCCTACAATACTGAAAATCAGGAAAATCCTCAAAATGATGTTTTGAGTGATGGAGATCAAAATGATGGACAAAGAGATAAACTGAAACTTTCCAAGTATGTCAGAAAACATCATCCATAGAATCAGATCATAGGAGATAAGATGAGTGGAATGAGAAAAAGAACTAAGTCACTAAACACTAGATGTTTACTTTGTGATTTTGAGCCTAAATCTGTTAATACTGCACTTGAAAATGAGGAATGGGTCAGTGCTATGAATGAAGAAATAGAAAATATTGAGAAGAATAGTACATGGACACTTGTACCAAGACTTGATGACAAGAATGTCATCGGTACCAGATGGATATTTAGAAACAAGTGGAATGAGAATGGAGAAGTCACAAGGAATAAAGCAAGATTAGTATCTAAGGGGTATGCACAAGAAGAAGTTATTGACTATGGTGAAACCTTTGCACCCATTGCTAGGCTAGAAGGAGTAAGAATCTTACTTGTTTATGTTGCATTCAAAGGATTCAAGGTATATTAGATGGATGTCAAATCTGCATTGCTAAATGGAATATTGGAAGAAGAGGTATACATTGAACAACCAGAAGGGTTTGTTGATCTAGACCAAAGAAACATGGTATGTAGACTACATAAAGCCTTGTATGGATTGAAAAAAGAACCTAGAGCCCGGTATGAAAGACTTCACTCCTATCTCATAAGCATTGAATTTGTAAGAATAAGTGAAAATAGAAATCTGTACTTAAAAGAAGATACCGATGGTAATATTCTGATTGCTAAAATATTTTTTAATGATATCATATTTTGGGGAAATGAATTATTATGTAAACCCTTTTCTAAAGAAATGAGAAAAGAGTTTGAAATGTCTATTCTTGGGGAGATCAAATTCTTTCTTGGTCTACAGATTCTTCAACAAGATGCAGGCATATATATCACTTAGTCCAAATACATCAAGGAAGTGCTAAAGATATTCAAGATGGAAGATTCCAAACCAGTTGGGACACCTATGGAAACCAGATGTAAGCTGAAAAAGAAGACAAATAAAATGAAGTAAATCAAACCTTGTATAGATCAATGATTGGAAAACTAATGTGTGTTGTTCATACCAGACTAGATGTAGTCATGCAGTTGGAATAGTTGCAAGATTCTCTGCTAATCCCAAAGAATCATATATGACTATTGTCAAGAGAATTCTGAGATATCTAAAGAACATTGAGGACTATGGATTATGGTATAAAAGATAAGGAAAATTTGAGCTTAAAGTCTATACAGATGTTGATTGGGCTGGAAACATTGATGACCGAAAGAGCACAATTAGAGGAGCATTCTTCATGGGTGACAAAAATGTCACATGGATCAACAAGAAGCAAGGATGGATCTCATAGTCTACTACAGAAGAAGAATATGTGGTTGTTGCTGCAAACTGCTCAAATATTGCATGGATCAAACAGTTAATGGAAGGTATGAATATGAAGATTCTTGAACCAGTGATTATCTATTGTGATAATATCAGTGTAATAAACATATCAAAGAATCCAGTCATGCATGATATGACTAACCATATAGCAATCAAGTATCATTACTTAAGAGAACAAGTGTAAGAAAAATAAGTGATACTGGAATATGTTAAATCAAAGGAATAATTAGTTGATATATTTACAAAGCCATTACCGAAAGATATATTTGAGTACCTAAGATAGAGACTAGGGGTCCAACCCTTGTCTATTGGTCAGTAAGTTGACTAGGATATTGCATCAACCTATACACATACTTAGAAGATCATTCATGTTGATGCAAGCACAGAGATAGACTGCAGAGGTACATCTATACAGAGCAAGGTACGAATTTGCACCGAACACCAGACATAATTTTGGCTAATATAAAGTTGTATTGCTGATAAATAGGGAAATTCAAGGAGTATATTATAAAAAGGTGAAAGGATATAACTTTGGCATGATCAAAGTCTATTTTGGCATTGTTGTCAAAGAAGGAGATTATATCATTATCCACTCATTATCCATGGAGAGAAGTTCCTAAGAATTTAAAGGGAGAGTTAATCTTTATCTAAAGGGAGAGATTACATATGAAATATCCATCAAAGGGAGAAAAGTAACATGAGGGAGAGAATACATACTAAGGGAGAGATTGTTGTCAAAGGAAAATAGAGATGATCAAGGAGAGGAACAATCAAGGAAAAGCACATATCAGAAATAGAATCAGAAGTTGTTACATCTATCTAGTAAAGGGATTAAACATTGAAGAAAGACACTCGCAAGAAACAAATCTAAGCTATATGAGCTTACTAAGAGCCATACATTTGTATTAGTTATAGAAAAAAAGATATGGGAGAGATTGATGAAATACGCTTGATATATTTCATATTGTATTAGTAATAATATAGTGTGATAATGTAGTGTGTTGCCATCAATGCCAAAGGGAGAGATTGATGACATATAACTGATTGAATATTTGAAGATGTTAAGTTGATCACTGAAATATAGAAAGATAATGAAAGACATTAAATAAGTTAATGGATTGTATTTTCATTGATATCAAATTGATATAATTTGATCGGTTATATACAAAGTGTCAAAGACTTTAGAGAATCAGAGAGATAAAGATCATGCTTTTAGTAATACATAAAATATTAACATTCACTAAGTGACTACAAACACCGATGGGTAGTGCACCCTGATGGACAAAGAAACCTGAAACTAAAAGTCAAAGTGATTCCCAAGAAAGAAACCTGACAAGCATTACCAATGAGAAGAATCACAAGCATTACCGATGATCATAACTTCACAGTGATGCCTGACAGAAAGACAACCCCGACGAACATACAACCTCGATTGATGTAGAGGGTTTAGGACTCTAGAGTTTTCTCCACTCAATTGGCTTCTTTACCTCTCCTAAACATCCAATGGTTACTCCTTTTTGGATTCCTTCCCAAATAGGATCTCCAATACCCTCTCAATCAACTTCTCCTTCAAGGTATAGTTGATTTGTGGAAGCTTCCAAGGTTTCTAGGCTCAACTAGTCCAACTAGTTCCCGAAGTGCCTAGTCTTCTTCACTAGATCCACTCCTAGAATCCCTAACCCCTGCTTAGGATCTTCCCATACATCCACCAAGACTCTTATCACTCTTCTTGACCCATCCTAGATCATTCTAAACTCTTTCCAATACTTCAACACCCATTACCAATCCAATTAGTCACTATTTCACTAGGAGGCCTAATAGCCCAAATCCTAGTAGGTCTAAATTCACTGTTTTGTTATATTACTTCTAAATCCTCCAAATGACACCAAAATAGACCTTGAAAATATTCAAGGTATCAACCACCACTATCATAATCCAAAGTCCTAACCTCTGGATGCACCCACAACCCTAGTTTCTTGCAGGCCCTTGTTTTTAGCCTATTAATTAGGCCTCTGGACCAGTCAGCATGAACAATTGTCAAAATGATCTCCAACATCTGATTCACCTCCTTCCACATTTGAATTTTTTAGGAGACTATCTAGGGAACCTGAAAATGCCACTAAGTCTTTTTCAAAAGATCATGTGTGCTCGAACCACTTCTTTCTTCACCCTGTCTTGGCTCACCTGGATTCACCAGTCAGCCATAGGGCTTCCTATTTGGTCTAGGAAATCCACTGCAACAGCAAGAATGAAAGAAAAATCCTATCTATAGAATCTAACCCTACTTCCCCCATGGTTTTATTCAAATCCACTAGTGGGTTCTTAGGTTAGAGCCATTTCTAACTAAATATCACTGTGAAGTCACTTGCAGGTCACTGACCTTCAAAATTCAATAACTTTACACTACAAACACTTAGAAGAAAACCATATACTACATATGGAAGCTAATTGAAACCACTACACCCCCATGGGGTCTGATCGCCTATGCCAATCTATACATAGTCATACAGTAGCAAAGAGAGAATGCAGATTACAAGAAAATAGTGACAGACATCCGTACAGAAGTCTCCAAAATAATTGTTGCAATCCAAAATTTCATTAAAATCCTAAAAAAATCAAATCCATGCTCATATACCAAGCATGGGGTAGTTAAAACTCAACTAACTGCATTTTTCAATTTCTTGCAAAACTTGCTTGAGCAACTTTCAAAGTTGCTAGCAACTTTTTGCACTTTAAACATTTTGACTCTTTTTGTCAACTCGATGGGTGATTTGACTTTGATAACCCTAGATAGGATATGTAGGGTCCTAAAACACTCCTCAAACCCACATTACACTAAAATATCAACTTTTCACTATTAAACTCAAAATGACCCTAAAACTCTTAATGAGCACTATGGCTCTTACAAACATGAAGTTAACTTATCATTGCATCCAACCCATTGGACCTTATTCCAAACCACACACAAACATCTAAGAAAACTTGAAAATACACAAAACCATCAAATAGGGAGGTGCCCTGCACCATACTCCCCTGGAAAAAATAACTCAAGTCCCTTGAGTTAGGAGGTATTCAATGGTGACCCCACGTTTCAGAATATCTACCTCTATCATCCAAGTGGCCTCAGCTTTAGGTAGTCCTTGCCACTTGATGAGGTAATCCTTGTAGTTACCCTTCCTTGTCTTCTTTATCACTTTAGAATCCAGTACACTTTCCAATTTTAGTGGCATTAGGGTAGGTAAGTCTTTCACCCAATCATCATCCTCCAAGTTTGCAAGAGTAGATTGACTTGTGTCTAAAGATGATCCCTTGTAAGGGTACAAGTCACAAACATTGAAAATGGGTGAAATCCCCAAATCAGGAGGCAACTCCACTTCATAGGAATTCTTTCCATACTTATGCAAAATATTTAGTGGCCCTATCTTCTACATGAGTAGCTTAGTTGGCTGGCCTTTGGGTAGCCTCTCCTTCCTAAGATAGGAAAGTACTAGATCCCCTACCTTGAACTGTAATTCTCTTCTTATCTAACCTGCTTTGGATTTGTACTTCTCCACTTTCTTTTGTAAATTCTTATTAATTTGATCATGAAGTTCCTTCATCTTTTCTACAAATGACTCTCCTTGCGCACTCCTCTTGTCCTTCAAATTGAGATCCCTCAACTCCAAGATCCCTCTAGGATTGACCCCATATACTATCTCAAAGGGCCTCTTACATGTACTCATATTAATGGAGTCATTATAGGCAAAATCTGCTTGCCTTATGATGTGATCCCATGACTGTCCATGTTATTTAGTCAGACACCTTTGCAAGTTCCCAAGTGACCTATTGAATACCTCCATTTTTCCATCTGATTTTGGATGGTAGGCTAAAGAGAAAGACAAGTTTGGGCCAAGCATCTTCCATAGGGTCCTCCAAAAGTGACCCACAAACTTACTATTTCTATCACTTACAATATTCAGTTGCAATCCATGGATCCTTACAATGTCCCTAAAAAAAGACCTGCAATTTGAGAAGCATCATTCATTTGCTTGCATGGAATGAAGTGTCCCATTTTGCTAAAATGGTCTACCACCACAAACACACTGTCATGAGCCCTAGGTGCCTTTGGTAACCCCAAAACAAAGTCCATACTAAGACACTCCCAAGGCCTCTATGGTATGGTTAGGGGCTGGTATAACCCACTGTTACTGCTTTGGCCTTTTTCCCTCAGAGAAATCTGACATTGTTCTACAAATCTCCTCACATAAGATTGTAACTTAGGCCAATAGTAGTGCCTATTCACTTGTTCCAATGTTTTATCCACTCCAAAGTGGCCCCCCAAGATACCTTGGTGTTTCTCCTTCATAATGCTTTCCCTCATTGAGCATTGAGGAATACACATAAGATGTACTTTAAACAGTAGGCCTTACTGCAACATAAACTTATTGAAATTCACTTTGAAACCCTATTGAAACTTCACACATGCTTCATAGGCTTTGCTGAAATCTTTTTCCTCCTTATAGAGGTCCATCAAATCATCCATCCCTACACTTCACATTTGTATCTCTTGGATTGTGAGTACTATTCTGCTAAGATAATCTGCAACCTTGTTTCTAACCCATTTTTTATGATTAATAACAAATGTATAAGCATGCAATGATTCTACCCACTTCAAGTGCCTCTGATTCATTTTTTCTTGCCCATTCAAGAAACTTAGAGCATGGTTATCAGTGTAGACCACAAACTCCCTTGGTAATAGGTAGTGTCTCCACTTTATAAGGGATTTTACCATATCATATAACTCCAAATCATAGGTGGAGTACTTTTGTTTAGCCTCATTCAACTTCTCTGAGAAGAAATCCGTAGGATGTCCCTCTTGGCTTAGCACTACTCCAATAGCTAACTTGCTAGCATCACACTCTACCACAAATATTTGATTGAAATTAGGGAACATTGTGTGTGTATATTTGTGCACCTGTTATCTGCAACACAACACTTCAATAAGTCATTTTGTTAGTGAAAAGAAGGGTTAATGAGTATATAAACCATAACTTTGACTTATTGCTTTCTAACTAAGATGAGTGTAGCAAATAACATAAAATCCCTTAGATTTATGCTAAATGCCAGTGATATAAACAACCTAGCATGAAATATTTGATTAAAAACAAACTATTATTCAATGAGCAATGCATATTAGTCTAAAAATGGACATTCTAACAATGCATAAGCATAAACTATGAAATGAAGTATGAGTCTAAGTCTATTCCAACAACATAAAAATGCATTTACAATATGAGATGAAGGCTTATTTGTGCTCCAAAATGCCTACTATTTATAGAAGAATGAGAGAGAGGGGGGGGGAGACAAGGCTCATTAATGGTGGTTTAAGAGCCATTAATGCCTTGGGCATTAATGAGGCATGGAGGAGACATGGGATTAAGGCATCTTCATTAATGAGGCAATAATGAAAGCCTTAAAGAAGCATGGGAAGGGTGTAAGACTCAACTTGGAAAGTTGGTCCCTTAGGAAAGTCATGCTTGAGAAAGTTGACTTTCTCAAGTGGGTTGAGTTGTTAATCATTCCTTAATGGAATGTGACAACATTAGGAGGTAGGTTAGGGTAGAATTAGAATTAGGATTAGATTAGCAAGGGTGAATGGGTTGAGATGGGTTAGAACCCAGGGTAGAAGTGGTTGAGATAGGTTAGGTTGGGGTTTAAGGGAATATTAATTAAATGAATTAAACTTATTTAATTCATTTAAAATATAAGAATTAATTATTTAAGCATTTTATTGCTTTTTAATAATTAAGGGGACTATAGCCATTTTAATTAAATTAAATTGGATAGGGGAATGGGTTAATTACAAGTGGGTAATTGATTTAGGGATTTATTTAATTCCTTGATAATTAAATACTATAGCCATATTCAAATTTGATTTGATTTAAATGGTTTTGAGTTGACTTAAATCATATGGCTATAATAGTTAATATAATTCAGTGATAAAAAAACACCTAGGACATTAAATTGATTCAAATAATTATGTCAAGCAATAACAGGGTCGTTTGGACATAATCGAGGGTATGATCACACTTAGGGAAAATAGGGCCCATAGTCAGAATAGACCAAATTTAGGTGGTTACAAACCTAAGAGTAGGTATTTTTGCAATCCTCTTCTTTAACATTTCAAACCCTTGGTCTACTGCCACAGTCCACTCAAACTTACATTTGATTCCACCTTTTATGGTGTTAAGAATAGGGGCACATACATGACTGAAATTTCCTACAAATTTCCTATAGTAGGAGGCCAACCCGTGGAAACTCCTATCATCCCCTATGGACCTAGGTGTAGGAAACTCCAATATTGACTTAACCTTTTTAAGATCCATCTTCATGCATCCATTAGCAACCACAAAACCAAGGTAAACTAGTTCAGTTTTTAGGAACTCACACTTTTCTTGATTTATCATCAACATCTCTTAATGTAGCTTCCTCAAGACCATCTCAAAATGCTTCATGGGCTCCTCCTTGGACCTACTAAAGATCAAAATATCATCAAGGTAAACTATTACAAACTTACCAATGAACTCTGCTAGCACTTCATTCATGAGCCTCAAGAATGTGCTAGGTGCATTACTTAGGCCAAAGGACATTACTAGCCACTCATATAGCCCTTCATTGGTCTTGAAGGTTGTCTTCCACTCATCATCAGGCCTCAATCTTATCTGATGGTATCCTGACTTCAAATCAACCTTATAAAAGTAACAAGAACCTCCTAAATTATCCATCAAATCTTCTATCCAGGGCATTGGAAACCTATACTTGATTGTGATCTTGTTTATAGCCCTGGATTCCATACACATTCTCCATTTTCCATCCTTCTTAGGTGCAATTATGGTAGGTACAACACATGTGCTTAAACTCTTCCTTATCAACCCCTTATCCAACAAATCTTGAATCTATTTGGCTATCTCTGCATTTTGACTTGGTGTCATCTTATATGTTTCTTTGTTTGGAAAATTTGCTCCAGGAATGAGGTCAATATGATGAATCACATCCCTCATAGGTGGTAATCCATGTGGAAAACCATTATCTACTATGTCATGGCATCTTTACAACAATGCTTGTATCTCTGGTGGTAAATTGACTTTCTCCTTAGTCTCCTCCTTTGGTTTAACCACTACTACACAACATACTCCTCTCTCCTTCTTCATGGCCTTTAGAAATTCCTTCCCACTCAATAACATCATACTTGTCCCCACATGCTTCTCCTCATTAGGCTCTGACAAAGGTTCCATCTGGAACTTCTTTCTTATCTCGGTCATCACATAACTATTCTTTTCCTCATCATGTATGGCTTTGACATCATACTGCCATGGACATCCTAGGAGAAGATGACATGCATCCATAGGCAATATGTCACATAGGACCTTGTGCTTATACTCTCCAATCTTAAACTCAACCATAGTTTGTTCATCTATCACTATTTACTGGCCTTTGTTCAACCATGAAACCTTATAGGGTGTGGTATGAGGTATCCTTCTTAGTTTCAATTTGTCCACCATCTCTGTGGATACAATGTTCTCAGTGGATCCAGAGTCCACTATCACTTTGCAAATCTTCCCATGAGACCTACAAGTTGTCTTAAACAAATTCTTTCTTTGAGGTGGCTCTATAGTGCTAGGCACCTTCAAAAAAGTTCTTAACATCAAGTTCTCCCCATCCAATACTAGCCCTACCTTGGAAATAGGTGAAGTAACACTTTGTGTGTCATCCTCTTGTACCAACTGATTCCTTCTATCCCCCATTGAAGATGAGGAAGTCTTTTCAAGACACCTACCCATTATGTAACCCACTTGGTTGCAGTTATAACACCTACCAGTAAAGAATAAATTGGATCTTCCTTGAGACTAAAATATTCCTCTAGGAGGCCCTCTTCCTCTATATCCCCCTCTCTGGAAAGATCTTCTAAACTGATGTGCTCTTAGAGATAAATGTGGGTGTGCTCTTGAACAAGGGCACCCAAGGCCTTGTTGATGTGCTCTTAGAGATAAATGTGGGTGTGCTCTCCCAACACAATACTAAATCCCACTATTTGATTGAAAATGCAAGCTAAAACAATGAAAAGCTCAAGAACAAGCATGAAGAAGCTTGTCTCAAGGTATTCATTTGAATGCAATGAGAATGAAGATCAATGCTAAGATGAAGATTCAAAAACTACATTAAAATGATATGCAATATCAAAAGAAACTAAGATTCATTCCATTATTTTCCTAACATGTAATACCTAGATGATGAGCTAAAACATGAAAGCATAAAAATGAACTAAAAAATCTAAAACTATTTTAGCATGATAACAATGCATGAATGAGAGATTCATTTGCTCTTGGAGAAGCCTCTATTTATAGATTTTTGGAGGGAAAGGGGGGATTTGAATGAGGTGGACAAGCCATGCAAAAGTCAAACCAAGCCTTTAAGGTTTGAGAGGCTCAAGATTTGCTCACACATGTGTGAG
>MU228193.1:295220-306969 GCA_018584345.1 Thuja plicata | reverse complement strand
GGTTGCCTTTAAGGAAGTTGGTGGCTTCCTTTTTGAGGAGTTTCTCACACATGTGTGAGCACTCCATTAGTGCTAAAAGGTGTAGGAATCACACTTTAAGTGTGATTAGTGTGTGTTTAAGTGAGAAGGTAGGTTTATTTAAGAGGAATAGGTGGTGTAGAGTAGGAATAGGGTAGGTTGCTAGGTAGGGCTAGTAGCTTTTATTACTTTAATCCAAATTAAATTTGAATTAATTGGGGTTTAGAAGAATATTAGCAATGTGAGGGAATAAATAAATTTAAAATTTATTTAAAAAAAGGGATTTTATGGAGGGTAATGTATTAAATAAAATCTAATACATTAAGAGGGATAGTATTTAAATTATATTCAAATACTTAGGAGAATGAATCATATTTAATTAAATAAATTTAATTAAATAGATAGAAGAATATAACAAATATAATTAATTAAAATTAATTATAATGTTATGGGAATATTAACTAAATTAATATAAGGAAAATTTTGGACGTCTACAACCCCCACTTCTTTCCATAGCCTAATTATCTTCTTATCTATTAGGAATCTGTCCTCTACCAAAGTTACTCCTGACTCTCTGAAAACCTCTATTGTTGTTACCTCCTCTTCCCCTTTGATGGCAGTAATTCCTCCTTCTAGCCTTATCCTCTACTCTCAAGACTAATTGAAAACACTTTTGCATACTGTCAGGAGCCATCATGCTAATCTCATCCTGGATTCCTTGTCTCAACCCATTGAGATACCTTTCCACCTTCTCCATTTCTTCTTCTTGTCTTCTAGCCCTTAGACCCAACTTGTGAAACTCTTTGGTGTAAGCACTCACTGTCATCTCCTTTTGTCTTAAGTTCTGCAACTTTTGATACATTTGTATCTCATAATTAGTAGGCAAGAATTGTGACCTCAATCTTATTTTCATTCTCTCCCAAGAAACAATATTTTTCTTTCCAATGGTTACCCTATCATCCTACATCATGTTCCACCACACCAATGCAGATCCCTTGAGTCTAGCCTTAGCATAGCTGACCCTCTTCTCCTCTGAGATTTATTTGTAATCAAATTGGTTTTCAATGGCTTCAAGCCAATCCAACAACTCTTCTCCCTTCAGACTGCCACATTAATATGGTATGTGTTTCATACTATCCTTGTTAAGGGACTTAAAGGCATCTAGGAATAACTTTTGTTCTTTGTCCATCTCAAGTTCTTTACCCTTGTTGGATGACTCTTCTGTCTGACTTTCATCATATCCATCACTCTCATCTCCCAATTCAATGACCTTCTTTTTTCCCTTTGTCTCAGACACACTAGCCTTCGTCAAGAGGACCTGAACCAATTCCACTATGGAATCCCTACTCATTGCCTTAGGAGGCACACTGTCAACCTCTTGAGTCTCTTCCATGTCAGACATACACAATCTTCAATTATTCTGGTTCTGATACCACTCTGATGTAGAGGGTTTAGGACTCTAGAGTTTTCTCCAATCAATTGATTTATTTCCCTCTCCTAAGAATCCAATGGTTACTCCTTTGGATTCCTTCTTGAATAGGATCTCTAAGACCCTCTCAATCAACTTCTCCTGCAAGGCATAGTTGATTTGTGGAAGCTTCCAAGGTCTCTAGGCTCAACTAGTCCAACTAGTTCCCCAAGTGCCTAGTCTTCTTCACTAGATCCACTCCTAGAATCCCTAATCCCTGATTAGGATCTTCCCATACATCCATAAAGACTCTTATCACTCTTCTTGACCCATCCTAGATCATTTTGAACTCTTTCCAATACTTCAAGACTCATTACCAATCCAATTGGTCACTATTTCACTAGAAGGCCTAATTGCCCAAATCCTAGTAGGTCTAAATTCACTATTTTTGGCCTATTTCTTCCAAATCCTCCAAATGACACAAAAAAAGACCTTTAAAATATTCAAGGTATCAACAACCACTATCAAAATCCAAAGTCCTGACCTTTAGATGCACCCACAACCCTAGTTTCTTATAGGCCCTAGTTTTTAGCCTATTAGCTATGGACCAGTCAGCATGAAAAATTATCAAAATGATCTCCAACATCCGATTCACCTCCTTCCACCTTTGAATCCTTTTAGGAGACTATCTAGGGAACCTAAAAATACCACTAAGTCTTTTTCAAAATATCATGGATGCTCAAACCACTTCTTTCTTCACCCTATCCTGGCTCACCTGGATTCACCAGTCAGCCATACAGCTTCCTATTTGGTCTAGGAAATCCACTCCAACTGAAAGAATGAAATCAAAATCCTATCTCTAGACACTAACCCTACTTCCCCCATGCTTTCAGTCAAATCCACCAATGGGTTCTTAGGTTAGAGCCATTTCTAACTAAATAGCACTGTGAAGTCACTTCCAGACCAGTTCAAAATTCAATAACTTTACACTAAAATAACTTAGAAGAAAACTATCTACTGAATATGGAAGCTAATTGAAACCACTACACCCTCATGGGGTCCGATCACCTATGCCACTCCATACACAGCCATACAGTAGCAAAGAGAGAATGCAGATTACAATAAAATAGTGACAGACATTCGTATAGAAGTCTCCAAAATAATTGTTGCAATCCAAAATTTCATTAACCTCCTAAAAACATAGAATCCATGCTCATATATCGAGCATGGGGTATTTACAACTGAACTAGCTGCATTTTTCAATTTCTTGCAAAAGTTGCTCGAGCAACTTTCAAAGTTGCTAGCAACTTTTTGCACTTTTAACATTTTGACTCTTTTTGTCAACTTGATGGGCGAGTTTGAATTTGATGACCCTATATAGGATATGTAGGGTCCTAAAACACTCCTCAAACCCACATTACACTAAAATATCAACTTTTCACTATTAAAGCCAAAATGACCCTAAAACTCTTAATGAGCACTATGGCTCTTACAAACATGAAGTTAACTTATCATTGCATCCAACCCATTGGACCTTATTCCAAACCACACACAAACATCTAATAAAACCCTAAAACACACCAAAACATAAAATAGGGAGGTTCCTTGAACCATCAATGGAGATGCCAGAGGAGAATTGAAGTGTTGACCGAAGCTATCAAAGAGTTAAACACCAAAAAGAATGAAAGCTCAACAATAAAAAAATACTTAGCTGAAAAGAGATAAAGATAGAGTTAAATAGTTGTTAAAATTGTTTTTATCAAAAATTTAAAGCTAGAGATAAGTAAAAGATTTAAAGTTGTTTATCCAGTTGTCAAGGAGAAATCTACAAGATAAAACTGAAGTAAAGCTTTAAATCAAGATTGGCTAAGATTTCAGATCAGGCCAAGAACAATAAATTAAATAACTTAGAAATGGTGATATCATTTCTATAAAGAGACAATCTAATTCATTATGAATCAGGGGAGTGAATAGAAAAAGAGGATGGTGGAGAGAAAATGATGAAGAACAACTTCATGCAGTCCTAATCAATCAAGCTGAGGAAAGAGATAAATATTTATGCGAACACCGAGCAACAAAGAAGCACAACATCACCATGCAGAAAGAAGTGGAGCGATGGTATTGAAAAGATACATTGATCAGAAAGGTATAATGATCTTACAATAGATCTGAAAATATGCAAATCTATAGTTGTATATGTGAATAGATCATTTACTATTTGAGTTTAACCATTGGATCAGAAAGTCTCTTAACCGAGTAGGACTTAACAATCCTTTTTATATTGAGATACATCCTAAGTATTATCAAAAAATTTTATCATGAAGATAGCATGAGATGCCAAATACCATTTGACAAAAACTAGGGTTTTTTCATAGAAGGTAGCATAGAGATGCCCTTTATCAAGTGAAAAGCTATTCTATTTAAATCCTCTAACAAGGTGACACCTAATAGTGTGTTTGTAACCTATAATAGGGTTGGGTCTTCACTGAGCTCACTTCAAAAGAGTAAAAATTTTGGGTTACCAGTCCTAAGTGGTTTTTCCCTTAATAGAAATTCCACGTTAAAAATCAATGTGTCAATGTGTTTATGAGTCATTACTTTAGTGTTTTTCATTACAAATAACTAATCTTGATTGATCTGTATACACTAAGCAATTTACTATTTTTTGTTAAATGAAAGACTACTAATTGGTAAACAGTAAGAATAAGTTTTAACAGTGAACTCCGAGAAGTAGTTATTTATTAAGATTGTTTGAAGGCATTCATCTTGTAGGACCAAAGATAAATAGAGGCTTAATATTGTGGTACTAAGTTTTTGGGTTGATTTATTAGAATATCTTTGAGGCCATTGATTCATCCCCCCTTTCTTAGTTATTCTAACAACCACTTGCTCTGAGATTAATCTTTCCACTTCAGTAATTTTTGTAGCCATACTATCAGGATCTGGAATAGTAGAAACAAATTCCTCATCATCTCTCTCATTAGAAAAACTATAATCTTCATTTGCACCCAGTCCCACATCTATAGCCTCATCTTCTTCATATTTGGATGCATTTCCTTCTTGGCTACGTTGGAATAGTCTTTCTTCTTTAATCTCTTCCCTTTGTCATTCATCTTGAGGGGTACCTCTGGTATCCCTTTCTCTTCTAGGATGATCAGACTTGGATGTAGTAGGGAAATCATTTCCCAACCTATCTTCAGGATGTATCTTTGACTGAGACCTAGTCCTTTTATAACTCATATTGGAAAGTGTGTGACAAAATAATTTTAATACTCAACACTGCTATAGAGATACTCAAAGTCACCACCCAACACTAGTTGGTATCACAGCACTAACATATATGAATAATTGCAAATAGAGAACTCTTCAAGAAAAAAAATGACAAAGGACCAAACTTGAGTAACTCTATGCTTTGAATGATCAACTTATTGGCTATTTATGACAATTTACTGTATTAGTCCCTAGCAAAGTCACCATCTTATTGGTTTTTAAAACGGTTATGCTACAAAAAGAAAACAATATATCTTAAGACTAATGTTAGGAGTGGTTAGCTCAAAGTATAAAATATTTTTAAGATAACTGGACCAAATATAGGGTCAAGACTGCCCTCTACACTTATGGCTCTACAAAACCAATGCGGGTGAACCTAATCTAGACTAAACTGAATTCTTTAACCTAATCTAGACTAAACTGAATTCTTTACAACACCTAATTTTGAATTAAAACAACAAATGAATGGTAATTAATTACTAAATTCCAACCTAGCATTCATTGACTCTCCATTACCATGGGTAGGATAAGAAAAACAACTATAAATGTAAAGAACTTTGGTAATGAATTTCATTTATATTTAGGGACAGAGCATAGCCAAACTATTCAGATATATATTTCAATAGAAATACTAATTCTAGATCAGTGGCTTATCCATTGGGCTAAATCCTAAATACAATATTGAAGCTGAAACACTTTATTGGCAAAGATTCAAAGCCATAAACATAAGAACTCTCAGATCACACACTACAAGATCCTCAAATAGATATCTAGGCAGAATCAATGTAATATCCAAAGGATTAATTTGATCTAAGATCAAAGACTTATGGAATAAACATATGTATAATTTGAACTTATACAGTAAGCCAGAAAACTTACAACTCAATAGATAATGCAAAGGAGAGATTCAAATCTGAAACAACTTATATTAAGTATGATGAAACTAGTTCCTGAATCAGTATGCCAAGGAAATATGTAATTCAATAATATGCAAAAGATGAAAGAACTTTCAATCCTATCTCAATACAATCTGAAATACATCTGCTACAATCTAGAATAGAAACAAGTATAAGCCTAATGCCTTCTACTTTCCCAATTCTCTAGCCCTTTCTAAATAGTATTGAATATTATTTTATAAGAACAAGCATGCTACAAGCTTTGGACCATTTAGGGTTAGGGTTTACAACCAATTAATGTAAGCATTCAGTTATGATGTCAATTTGAAACCCTATCTCTTCTCTTCAATATGTGCAAATCTGATATGAAAACATCAATCATGCTCGCTAGATGTGAAAATAGTAGTGAGTGGTACAAGAAATTCAAAAAAATCAAACTAAGAGTAAGCTCTCATAAATGCAGAAATGACCAAGAGGTTTTTTTCACACTTATCCTCTAATTATAAAACTCTTTCTATCAAGGCTAGAGATTAATACATCCTAGCATATCATATTTAAATCCCTTTGGTCTTCAACAGCTGTGCAGAGCCAACCCATAAGATCAGATCACAACATTTATGGCTGTGAAACAAAATATCAACCGACCGCCATGAAACCCTTATGAGAAATATTTAAATATATTTATTTAAACTATAACGGCTACAGGTGGAATGGAAACAAAATGAATGGCTAAGATTGAACCTCTACATAACTTCAAAACAACATTGTTGATTCTTTTATGCTACTCGGGCTCAAAATCTGATCCTGCCATGTGTCATCTTGTAGCTCACTTAAAGCACATTTACTTGACCAAAACTAACCTGGGTGAGTGCATGATACTAATCACCAATGGTTAGTTGTGCACTCACCATCATTTCCTCCTACCCTCCATAACCACGGAGATAGCGCGATAATTTCTAGTCATGCACTCACGTACCAAACCACCAACCTTCTTTGAAATGTGTGACCTTATAACCATCTTCCACCTATCAGATCCTTTCTCACTCATGGCCCTTGGCCAAATATTATTTTCTGCCTCATGAGTACATGACCACCGTTGATCTTCCTCAGTATCTCCACATGGAATGCTTGCACACCCTCACGACCCTTTTCCTATCCATCCTTCAACATTCATGAGTGAGTGAGAAGCTGCCACCTATCACCCTTGGACCATGTCACCACCATATAGGGCCACAAAAATTTCTCCTTGTCTACCAGCTGGCTATCCACATCACCTCCTATCCACCGAGCTATCTACCAAAAGGTGCATGCCTTTCAGCACTTAAGCATTAAGTGCTCGGACATGAAAACATGAAGAATTTCCTTAGGACAACCAATGTGGGACAAATATACCTGGGAACCTCTCACCATAGACATATACCTGGTGACATGTCACAATGGATTAAACACTAGATCGACTGCATCTCTACTTCAAGCGTTTAAGCCGACCGTCAGATCAACTTCAAGTTGCATCACTTTAATCTCTTCTTCACCTCTGTATTGGGCCCTCCATGTGAAACGTGTCATTCAAGCTTAATGGATTAAAGGTTAGATCATGAGAATCTCATCACTAAGACTTTAAACTAACCATTAGATCTTTTGTAACTTGCTTTCCTTTTAAATTTTCCCTTTTGACGTCATCCAGACCCACTAGGACACGTGTTCTATAGGCTTAATGGATTGACTGATAGATCTCGATCATCTTCAATTTAAGTAATTAAGATAATCTTCAGATCTTCTCAAACCTATTGTGTCTTTAATATATTTCTTTATTTGGGACCCATGAATCATCTCAAGGATAGATGTCATGATTGCTTGATGGCTCGATGGCTAGATCGACTGCATCTTTGTTTTAAGTCATTAAGCCAACTGTTGGATCAAGATTGAGTTGCACAACACATGATGAGGGTAAAGTATTTTCCATGATGAAAACTTAGAAAATATTTAAAACCCCACTAGGAAAATACTTTAGGGAATAACATGGCCCCTTCAATGACAACTTAAAACATATGATGTAAGAAACTTAAGTTACTAAAAAGTAACTTCATTTTATAAAAATTCATCAAGTTTTAGGGTTTAAGAAAGATTTTTCATGAATTTAAACCAAGGGATTTAGGGCTTTAGGCCAAAGACCTAATAAAATTTTTAGAGACCTGAGGAAAAGGTGTGGAGCCATGAAATATTTTGAATGGGTCTAACACAACTGACTGCCAGATCTTAAAGAACACTCATAACTGACCATGAATCTAGAATATCTCCACAATGAAGTATCCAAAAGAGGTGCAAACCCAAACATAAGTAAAACATGATATACAAAACATACCATTAGGTCCAAAATAGAAAATGATCTAAATCCAAGGCATGCCTCTAAAAACACAGAATTGGCTAACATAAACAAAACTACGAAAAACCTGAAAGGAAATATTTTTGGGTGATTCAAGATTGCCAACAACCTAAGAATGCTCCTGCATAGGAGCATGAGTGGAGGATGTGTATTTTTTATTCTTAGAATAAGGTATGGGTGAAGCCTAACACTAATTTACATAATGGTGCAAATTTAAGCCATTATAAAAACTATTTAATTTTTTATATTATAAAATCGACCAATTAAATGCCCCAACTTTAGGGAGATAATTTCTCACCCACCAGAACTTAGTGTGTCAATTTTATTTGGGAGAATATGTAAGTTAATTGTAACCATTTTTATCAACTATGATTTTTCCTTCAATTTCTTATCTATGTATATACTCACTGTCAAACTTATTGAGAATCATAACCCATTTAGCTAGTCTGCCAGTCATTTTGATCTGTAAGTAGGAACTTAATTTAATCTATTTAAATGAGATGTAATTTATAAGATTTTGTTAAGAAAAACCAATATAAATATATGTGATAGATAGAAGTATAATTGGGTTCATATACCACTAGAGTATGAATAATATAGTAGATAACTCTTCAAACTAATCATGTTGTGGTTAAAGATCTCCTAATGTTGATGTCAAAGCAAAGATGTATAAGACAAAAGGTTTTCCTCAATAGTTGGCATCATTTATATTGTAACAATGTGGATGCTCAACAATCCTATGAGATATGGAAACACCATCGAGCCCATGGGATGCTTATAATGAAGGAAAATCTCTATATTATGAGTTGGTTCCATTATTATAAATCCTAAAACCAACTCTTCTTGATAGGGAAAATGGTAGAAGGATTGCTTGGAAATGAAATTCTATTTTCCTAAAAGGTGATACACCAAATTTAATAACTTTATTTTTTTCATGAACTCACAACCAAACTCAATGAAGAAGCTTTGAATGGTCACAACTTAGAATATCAGTAAATACATAAAATTTTAATGAGAAGGTTTTTGTTTAAGTGTTTGTGTCAAGGAAACATGAATTTCACAACTTCAAACTACTTTCAAAAATATAAAACAACTCATGACCTACACTTACATGAAGTTCCTAGCCTTATCATTGGATTAATGAGACACATTTAGAGGTTTCTTGAAAAGACCAAACAAAAAATATATCAAAACATTCATCTACAATGATGAAACTAGAAATATATGAGAAATAATGTTGCATCTGTTGGAGATTTACTTCTGGCAGCTAGTTGATTGTATGTTTGTCATTGATGACAACATATAATATACAACAGCGTTCTATATGTACTTATCAAAATGATGATATCTAGCCTTGCATGGTTATATTCATGTTTTTTATGTTTTTTTCTTACATGCAAACTTAGATATGGAGTTTCCGTTTTGTTGTGTAATTTTGTTATGTGGTAGTTACAGTTTTTGGAGTTTGTCTATATAGAGTCGATGTATTGTAATGGTTCTTGATTTGCACCTATCTTCAGGGTATCCATCTATATATTAAAGTTAAGTTATGAATTGATGATAGTTATCTAAAGGCACCAAACATGTTTCAACAAGATTGCAAAGTTAGAGTTAATTTGGTAAGGTCGACTTAGTGAAGCGTCACGTCTATTCAATTTATATTGCACGGTTGTAATTATGCTTGTGTGATTAGTAAAGCCAACAAGGATTTTATGAAGAGTTGTCTGACAAGTCCCATGATCTCATACTTTGAGGAAGATACTTATAGCAAGTCATTTGTGAAATTCTAAGTGTGAATGAAAAGAAAAGATACAGGAAAAGTGTAGACCAGAATATCAGTTGAGTTTCATTCATCAAGGATATATGTGAAGAAGAAGTGAAAGATTACAATACACTGGAACTGATCAAGATAGTAGGTCTACTCTATAGTTCATCATCAGATATAGTGCATATCTATTCTATATAAGGTTGTAGCCTTCACCATTAAAGCAGTGAGCTTTTGGACAGTGAGTCCTCACCCTTAACCATGTTATTTGTAAAATACTCCTAACAGGGTCAGACCCTTAACCAGGTCACTATATTTATTGCATTGTAAAGAACAACTCCTAACAGGGTTGCAATATCTTCTAATAGGTATTATTATAAACAAGTATAGTTCATTGTGGGTGTTAATTCCCACTGGGGTTTTTACTAGTTGGTTTCCCCATAACCAAATTGTGGTGTTGTCTACTGTGTTATCTGAATGTGTATTAACTTTATTGTATTTTGGAGTTAATGAAAGAAAATAATTAAATTAGGTGATAATTGATTCAGCCCATCCCCCTCTCATTTATCCTTGGGACTATTCTAACAATTGGTATCAGAGCCAAGTTCCTTGAAGAAGAAGCCTAACAGCTTAAGGTAGATTGAATGTCATACTTTAGAAAAGAGAGTCCTAAGTTCGATGGAGAAAATTATTTGGATTGGAAGAACAAAATGATAACACATCTACAGTGTGCTGGTTTTGACATCTTTGAGATAGCCACACAAGAAATTGTTATTCCCTCTCTAAAAGACCTTTCAAGAGATGATGCTACTAGTAAACAGAAGGATACATTTACAGCTAATGTAGTTTCCAAAGAAGCCCTTATAAGTGCACTATCTGACAATGAATTCTCTAAGATCAAGAAGGTAGACAAGGCATACAAAATGTAACGCCCCACTAGGGAACCCAAGAGAGATTAACCAAGAACATGTCACTATGTGTGCTGAATAATTATTATTTTTTTCAAACCTTTTTACCTTTTTGGGTAATTTTTTTTTTCTTACACCGGTTTGTATTTTTACAGAGGGTTGATTTTTTTTAAATGATTTAATTTTTAGCAATGAGATTACATAGAAACTCAAAATATTTTAATTTCCTCTATAGTTAGGACTATAGGCAGACTTAATTTTTTAATTTATGGGAGAATTATAGGAGATCTACTCACGAAATTTTGACAGCATGACTATAATATGCCAAGAAATACATAATCATGAAAATGATAAATAAAAGTTGCTAATAAACACCCAAAAATATTGAAACCCCAATAATCCATACATTAATTTTCCTCTATTGTTTAAATTATAACAGGAATTAATTTTTCATTTACTAAGAGATCTAGAGGGAATTTCTTCCCGGAATTTTGACAGCATAACCCTACGATGCTAAGAACACATAGAATGAAAGAAATTCAGATCTAGGGTTTCTATAAACACCCAAAAATATAGAAACAACCATAAGCCATTTTAAAAGCCAAAATAATGAACATGCATTAAAACAACACAGAAAAACTCAGATCTAAAAAATTGAAACCTCACATGGAAAATGAATCCTACCTTGATTCCAATGCAAGAAATGGAAGAATGTAGCTTGAAAGATGAAGGCAAATCTGAAAACCCTCAAGCCCAATTCAACCATAGATCTGGCAACTATGAAGATTCGAGCACACACACACAAGCAATAGAAAATCCTGAAAACTACAAAGCAACAAGGATCCACAACAATCCACAATTCTTCAAAAACCCCAAAATCACCAAGAGCTCTCCAGATCTCAAAAAAACCTGTTATGAGAGAATGAATGACCAATTCCTCCTAAAAAGATTCAAATTCCCCTAAACATGCAAAAGTTGATGACAACTCCCAAGTCAATCCCTAATTTAACTCAACTTGAAAATTGAAAGTAAATCCAAATTAATTAAATAAAATACGCTTTATTGCCACAACTCAACTTTGACTCCTAATTACAAGTTGAG
>MU228193.1:280520-295064 GCA_018584345.1 Thuja plicata | reverse complement strand
TAAGCACATTTACTATAGTTTTCAATTAAATATTTAATTAAATCAAATTATTCAAATATTTCAATTTAATTAATTATTTAAAATAAAATTAGGACATAATTAAATAATTAACTCAACTATAATCCATAAATCACAGAATATGGAAAATCACTCAATAATCCAAAAATCACCTAAAAGCATAATCAGGCGAAACACACACATACTCAGGAGAAAGGGTATTAAAATTATGTCAACCTAGAAAAATTTAGATAGGGTAGTCATACTAAAACTCATCCAACATTAGGATGGTTAGGCTTAGGTTAGGGTTTGGATCTGTATGTTACCTCCCCACTTTACCAGTGAGATGATTATTTATGGGCACGCTCACTCCTACCAATTCAAGGAAGACGATGCCATGTACTTGCAATCTTGTCATCAAAGAAACATGCATGTACATACATAATATAAAATCACAAGCAATGATAGGGATCAGTCGAACGTGTGGATCTCGCTGAAGCAAGTAACTACGTCTCCGTCCTCTACCACAATAGCACATCAACAAGTACATTCACATATAAGACAACCATACACATGCGAGTATGGGGTAAGTATATCATAATCTGAAATTGACATATAATAATCAACATGATAACATCATCACATCTATCTATGCATAAGGTAAAATAATGACATCATAAATAAGTATCATCATCAAATGAAATAATATCAGCTCACATGAAAGTAGCCTAAAAGAATTCAGCCAATCAACTGAAACCAATGCCTAGAAGAGTATAACATCACCAACTAAAAAGAAAAATATGAGTGGGTATTACATCCACCCCCCCTAGGATTAGGCTTACTCCTGGAAGCCTAAAAAAAATAGGGATACAACTCCCATAAACATGACTCATCCTACTGAGTCATATAAGACTCAATGAGTAGATCCCATAGGACCTTTCCCTGCTCTCTGGTTAGAACTTTGAGGGTCATTCCCCACTACCGGGAGCTGAAACCCAGTTGCAGGTCCTCTACCTGCAGACACAATCAAAGGAGGATGATACACTAGAGGATGATAATCCAAAGCTACATATGCTCCATGAGATCTATTGATGTTCCCAACTGTAGGTTTAGAAGTCGCAGGTCTCTACTCAGAAAATTGGGAAGCACGCTGTGGACAATTCACCGCAATGTGGCCAAACTGACCACAGGTTAAACATACGGTGCCTCTAAAATTGCCTCTCGCATTGGAGGGCATAGTGGACTACTGGAAACCATCTCTACCAATACTCTACTGCGTGCTCTGCATAGGCTAACTATACTAATTGCGCCTGGTGCGCGGACGACCTTGAGAATCCCTAGAGCAAGTACCATCGCTCTAACTATGAGGAGGAGTCACCTTCTGCTATGAGTTCTGATTACCTGCAAAGGAACTAGGGGGTTCCTTGAAGTTCCTAGTCCCTTGACACTGATTACCTCTAACCCCAGAACCAGATGCACCACCTGTAGGAGCACCCATCTAACCTCCATGGCCTAATGCCAAGTTACCCTCTGATAGGGTGGCCTTAAAAACCATAGCTCTCAGGTTCATAGGCTCAAAGAGCTTCAGGTCCCCTACTATGTGGGCACTAAGCCCTTGCACAAAGTGTTGTACCAACAGTGTAGAATCCTCACTATATCTGACGTACTGCTTGAGCTCGTAAAAATGACACTCGTACTGCTCTACTATCAAGGTCAGTTGTCTAAGATTATGAAACTCGTCATCTCTCTACTGCCTCCACTGATCTAACATGAACCTATCTCTGAAGTTCTCGAGAAAGAGTTCCCAAGTAATAGTGTCCATACGGAGTCCTAGATTCTGTTCCTCAATCTTCCACCAGATAGCCACAAAATGTGTCAACTTCATCACGACATATCTCACTTTAGTATTACTACTAAAGGGATGCATCGTGAATACTCTATCCAAAGATATCAACCAAGTCTCTGCATCTAAACAAGAATCTTGTCTAGCAAAAGGAATGGCCTTTCCTCTCGTCAGGTCTCTCATGTGGTTGGTTGCAACCACTACTAGATCCATTGAAATAGTCCTCCCACAAGGGCTCCTGGATCTCTCCCTCTGTCTCTCCTCCTGCTGGGAGTGATGAGATGCGTCCCGCTCCACTCTGGCTCTCTCAAGAAGGCAATCTAGGATGGCCAGAAGGATCTTCCTAATATCCAAACCCCCAGACTCATCTTGATCCTCTCTCCTCTGCTCACCCCTGTCCTGATGCTGCTCACTCTCCTGTCTAACACTAGTGGAGAAGCTAGCATGTCGCCCTCCCCCATGGGAACTAGACCTACCCCTACCATGGCCTCTATTTTCTCATGTCTTAGGCATAATTCCTGAAACAAATAGAGATAATTACAAATCTCACCACATAGCTTGAAACATAAACTAAAGAATGAATAAACCATAAAGCAATAATTTTAAAAACAAATGTGTTGTATGTCTATGTTTTAGTTTCAAGTTCAAGCTAGACACAACCTAATGGGCATACAATTCCCAGAGTTCCTAGTGTAGAAACTAGGGCTCTGATACCAGATGTAACGCCCCACCAAGGAACCCAAGAGAGATTAACCAAGAACATGTCACTATGTGTGCTGAATAATTTATTTTTTTTCAAACCTTTTTACCTTTCTAGGTAATTTTTTTTTTTCTTACACCAGTCTGTATTTTTATAGAGGGTTGATTTTTTTTAAATGATTTAATTTTTAGCAATGAGATTACATAGAAACTCCAAATATTTTAATTTCCTCTATAGTTAGGACTATAGGCAGACTTAATTTTTCAATTTATGGGAGAATTATAGGAGATCTACTCACGAAATTTTGACAGCATGACTATAATATGCCAAGAAATACATAATCATGAAAATGATAAATCCAAGCTGCTAATAAACACCTGAAAACATCAAAACCCCAATAATCCATACATTAATTTTCCTCTATTGTTTAAACTATAACAAGGATTAATTTTTTGTTTTCTAAGAGATCTAGAGGGAATTTCTTCCCGAAATTTTGACAACATAACCCTACGATGCTAAGAACACATAGAATGAAAGAAATTTAGATCTAGGGTTTCTATAAACATCTAAAAATGTAGAAACAATTATAAGCCATTTTAAAAGCCAAAATAATGAACATGCATTAAAACAACACAGAAAACCTTAGATCTACAAAACTGAAACCTCACATGGCAAACGAATCCTACCTTGATTCCAATGCAAGAAACAAAAGAATTTAGCTTGAAAGATGAAGGAAAATCTAAAAACCCTCAAGCCCAATTCAACCACAGATCTAGCAACTATGAAGATCCGATCACACACACACAAGCAATAGAAAATCTTGAAAAACTACAAAGCAACAAGGATCCACAACAATCCACAATTCTTCAAAAACCCCAAAATCACCAAGAGCTCTCCAAATCTCAAAAAAACGTGTTATGAGAGAATGAATGAACAATTCCCCCTAAAGAGATTCAAATTCCTCTAAACATGCAAAGGTTGATGACAACTCCCAAGTCAATCCCTAATTTAACTCAACTTGAAAATTGAAAGTAAATCCAAATTAATTAAAATATAAAATATGCTTTATTGCCACAACTCAACTTTGACTCCTAATTACAAGATGAGATATTTCAATTTGAAAATACTTTTTCAACACATTTATGCACATGTAATTAATAAAATATTTAATTAAATAGACTAAATATTTATGTCACAGTAATTCATGCAACCAAATATTTAATTATTTAATTATTCATATAAGCACATTTACTATAGTTTTCAATTAAATATTTAATTAAATCAAATTATTCAAATATTTCAATTTAATTAATTATTTAAAATAAAATTAGGACATAATTAAATAATTAACTCAACTATAATCCATTAAATCACAAAATATGGAAAATCACTCAATAATCCAAAAATCACCTGAAAGCATAATCAGGCAAAACACACACATACTCAGGAGAAAGGCTATTTGAATTATGTCAACCTAGACAAATCCAGATAGGGTAGTCATACTAAAACTCATCCAACATTAGGATGATTAGGCTTAGGTTAGGTTTTTGGATTTGTATGTTACCTCCCCTCTTTACCATTGAGATGAATATTTATGGGCATGCTCACTCCTGCCAATTCAGGGAAGACGATGCCCTGTACCTGCAATCCTGTCATCAAAGAAACATGCATGTACATACATAATATAATATTGCAAGCAATGATAGGGATCGTTCGAACATGTGGATCTCGTTGAAGCAAGTAACTATGTCTTCATCCTCTACCACAACAACACATCAACAAGTACATTCACATATAAGACAACCATATATACGAGTATGAGGTAAGTATATCATAATCTGAAATCGACATATAATAATCAACATGATAACATCATCACATCTATCTATGCATAAGGTAAAATCATGACATCATAAATAAGTATCATCATCAAATGAAACAATATCAGCTCACATGAAAGTAGCCTAAAATAATTCAGCCAATCAATTGAAACCAATGCCTAGAAGAGTACGACATCACCAACTAAAAAGAAAAACATGAGTGGGTATTACACACAATATGGAAGTATTTAGAAGACATGTTTGAAGGAGATGTTCAAGTAAAGAATGCGCGTAGGGAGACATGGAAAAAGAAATACAATAATCTTGAGATGTTACCTAAAGAGAATATTAGAGCCTACAATCAGAGGATAAATGAAGTAGTTTTTGGAATTAGAAACAATGGTGGAGAAATATCAGAAGAAGATATAATGGAGAATCTGTTGACTACTTTAACATCAGACTATTAAACAAGATCAATATTCTAGAGGAAACCATGCAATTTTTAGAAGACTTCAAGAGAGAGACTTTGATCAGTAAAATCTCTACATTTGAGATATCAAGATTGAAGACTGAACCTAAAAGTGAAACAGCCTTCAAAGCTTCAGTTCATGGTAAGAAATCTCACATCTCTAGCAATAATGAGAAATAAGAAGTTGATGAAGAACTAGAAGAAATGATTTCCATGGTTGCTAAAAGAGAAAAGAAAGGCAAAGGGAAATTTGAAGGACAACTACCATTCAAAGGTTTCTCATGCAAAAAGATCAGTCACATTGCATCCAAGTGTCCTACAAGAGTAATGAAATTTAGATCTGATTATAAACCTAAATACAGGAAGGAATTCTATCATGTTGAAGAAGGTGTAACTGATGAAGATTTAGGAGAAGATGAAATTGGATTCATTTCCCTTAAAGATATGGAAAAATTGATTGAGCATATGGACATTGAAGATGAAAAGGAAACACAGGAGTTAGCCCTAATTTCCAAAGCAGACATCAGAACTGATTGGATCATTGACAGCGGATGATCTCATCACATGACAGGTGATAAAGATAGATTTGTTCATCTAGACAAGTACAAAGGTGGTATGGTTATATTTGGAGATAACACTCCTAAACCTATCATAGGCAGAGGATCTATCACCTTGGATGGAAATAATAAGACAGATGTTGTTCTTTATGTTGATGGACTACATCACAATTTACTAAGTGTTGGACAGCTACTTGACAAAGGTTATCATCTAGAATTCAAAGAAAACAAATGCGTTATTAGCAACAAAGAAGGAGACATGATTGTATCAGGATCCAAAACAAAAGGTAATATTTTTCAGCTCAATTCATATGTAAGTTGTTTTGTTGCAAAAGTGGATGACAGTTGGTTATGGCACAAAAGACTCTTTCATATTAATTTTGATAACATAGTAAAGATAAGCAATGTCAAGGCAGTTAGAGACCTTCCAAGTATTGTAAGAATAGTTGACACAATGTGTAGCGAATGTGTTATGAGAAAGCATGTAAGGATCTCTTTTAGAAGCAAGTAGAACTCTGCTGAAAACAAGTTAGACCTAGTACATACAAATTTATGTGGTCCTACTAAAACTAGATCATATTATAGAGAAAGGTATTTCATTTTGTTAGTTGATGATTTTTCAAGAATGATGTGCGTTGCATTCTTAAAGGAGAAGTTTGAAGCCTTTGAGAGGTTCAAAATATTCAAAGTCAAAGTGGAGAATGAATCTGGATTAAAACTAAAGTATTTGAGATTAGATAGAGGAGGAGAATTCACCTCTGACCAGTTTTATGACTACTGTGAAAAACATGGAATTAAAAGATAGTTGAGTGCACCCAGAACCCCACAACAGAATGGGATAGTAGAAAGAAGGAATAGGATCATACTTGATACAGTGCACACTATGATGATTGAAGGAAAAGTTGCGCACACCTATTGGAGAGATGCAGTCAATACATCAGTCTATACTATCAACAGAACTCAACTAAGGCCAGGCGTGGATAACACACCTTATGAAATTTGGTTTAGTAATGTACCTATAGTAAAATACTTCAGAATATTTTGTAGCAAGTGCTACATCAAGAGAGATGATGGTGTTGGTAAGTTTAATGCTAGAAGCGATGAAGGTATTTTCGTTGGTTACTCTACTAAAAGAAAAGCATACAGATGTTTTAATTTGAGATTAAAGAAGATAATTGAAAGTACTCATGTAAATATTGATGAGAAGTTCATGGTTCAAGAAAGGTACTATGAATATGCACCTATGATATAGGATGAACCCAAGCCTAGCAGTAAAGACACTGTTATTGAAGAAATGTTTGATTGCATTGATGTTTCATTTAATGAATCTGAATCAAGCAAAGAAGTATCACAGATTATAGATGAGGATATCACACCAAAAGTTTCAAATTTCACATCTAGGTATCATTCAAAAGATGATATCATTGGAGATCAGAGAAACAATGTTTTGACTAGATCAAAAGCAAAAAGGTTAACAATGGATGAAGATGTATATTTACTTTCACAGATTGAACCTTTAAATGTTGAAGATGCTTGCAAGGATTCTGATTGGCAGAAAGCAATGGAAGAAGAATTAGATCAAATAATAAAAAATGATGCATGGGAATTGGTCCCTAGACCCAGTGACAAAAATGTGATTGGAACTAAGTGGGTATTCAGGAAGAAGATGAATGAAGATGGCACAGTGGTCAAAAATAAAGCAAGACTAGTGTGTAAAGGATATGTATAGAGGGAAGGGATAGATTACACTGACACATTCACCCTTGTGAGTAGATTAGAAGCTATTAATTTATTCCTAGCTTATGCAACATTCAAGGATTTTAAAGTATATCAAATGGATGTCAAATCCACCTTTCTGAATGCTGACTTGAAGGAAGAAGTCTACATAGAACAGCATGAAGGATTTAATCTATCAGATAAGCTAGACATGGTATGCAAATTGAAGAAAGCACTCTATGGACTTAAAAAATCCCCAAGAGATTGGTATGAGAGACTAGATGGTTATCTTACCAGGATTGGATTTAAGAAAGGAGCAACAGATTGTAACCTATTCATAAGAGAGAGACCTGATGGACTATTACTTGTTTCCATATTTTTTGATGACATTATCGTTGGAGGTAATCACAAGCTTAGTGCAGAATTTGTAAAAGAAATGCATAATGAATTTGAAATGAGCATGATTGGTCCTATAAAATACTTTTTGGGATTAAATGTAAAATAGACAAATAAAGGGATATTTATAAATCAGTCCAAATATGTGAGGGTAATATTGAAGACTTTCAAGATGGAAGACTATAAGCCAGTATGCACTCCTATGATAACAAGAAGAAAGCTTTCTAAAGAAGATAATTCCTCAGTAGTTGACAAGACATTATATAAGTCTATGATTGGAAAACTTATATATCTTACTCAATCTACACCAGAAATATCTAATGCAGTTGGCATTGTTGGTAGATTTGCAGCTGAACCAAAATAGAATCATTTAATGGCAATAAAGAGAATATTCAAATATCTAAAGGGAACTATAGACTATGGTTTATGGTATCCTAAATTAGAGAATGTACAACTTCATGTGTATACAGATGCAGATTGGGCAGGTTGTCTTGATGACAGGAAGAGTACTTCTAGAGGAGCAGTATTTCTTAGAGATAGGTTGGTTTCTTGGGTAAACAAGAAGCATAATTGTATCTCTCAGTCGATAGTAGAAGCTAAATATGTTGCAGCAGCATTGAATTGCTCAACAATAGTTTAGATCAAGAAGATGGTTAAATATTTTGGTATACAGGTTGACTATCCTATTATTATTCACTGTGATAACACTAGTATTATCAACATGTCCAAGAACCCTATGATGCAAGCAAAGACAAAGCACATTGAGATTAAATACCATTTTCTTAGAGAAAAAGCTGTAGATAATGAAGTCAAATTGGACTATGTGAGCACCAAAGAATAGTTGGCAGATATTTTCACAAAGCCCTTATCAAAAGATACTTTTGAGTATCTCAAGGAGAAGTTGGGAGTAATTCCCTCTCCTGATTCTGATTAGATAAAGTAGCAAGAACATCGGTCATTAAGTGACTAATGAATGGTTTACTACTATACTTCTGGAGTAGTACCTGTGCCTAATTGTTTATGGTGCCCTTTTCCATTGATGTCAAAGGGGGAGTATATAGTAAGGGGGAGCATATACTCTAGGGGACTATAAACATAGAAAGAGGAGCTGCAGCAGTGTAGAGAAATCTTTGATGAGGATATTGTGAAGATTGTAAAAATAAAGAAGACACCATATGCTAAAGATGTTTTTAATATCATATGTTGCCATCAATGTCAAACGGGGAGATTTTTGGAGATTTACTTCTGGCAGCTAGTTGATTGTATGTTTGTCATTGATGACAACATATAATATACAACGGTGTTTTGTATGTACTTATCAGAATGATGATATCTGGCCTTGTGCAGTTATATTCATGTTGTAGATATGTTGTTTATTTTTTGTTCTTACACACAGACTTAGATATGGAGTTTCTGTTGTGTTGTGTAATTTTGTTATGTGGCAGTTACAGTTTCTAGATTTTGTCTGTACAGAGTCAGTGTATTGTATTGGTTCTTGAGTTACGCCTATCTTCAGGATATGCATGTGTATATTCAAGTTAAGTTATGAATTGATGATAGTTACCTAAAGTCACAAAATGTGTTTCAACAAGATTGCAAAGTTAGAGTTAATTTGGTAAGGCCGACTTAGTGAAGTGTCACGTCTATTCAGTTTATATTGCACGGTTTTAATTATGCTTGCATGATTATTAAAGCTGGAAAAGATGTTATGAAGAGTTGTCTAACAGGTCCCATAATCTCATACTTTGAGGAAGATACTTATAGCAAGTCAGTTGTGAAACACTAAGTGTGAATGAAAAGAAAAGATACAGGAAAAGTGCAGAGCAGAATATCAGTTGAGTTTCATTCATCAAGGATCTATGTAAAAAAGAAGTGAAAGATTACAATACACTGGAACTGATCAAGATAGCAGGTCTACTCTATATTTCATCATCAGATATAGTGCATATCTATTCTATAGAATGTTGTAGCCTTCACCATTAAAGCAGTGAGCTTTTGGACAGTGAGTCCTCACCCTTAACCGGGTTATTTGTAAAAGATTCCTAACAGGCTTAGACCCTTAACTAGGTCACTATACTTATTGCATTGTAAAGAACAACTCCTAACAGGGTTGCAAGATCTTCTAATAGGGATTATTATAAATAAGTATGTTCATTGTGGGTGTTAATTCCCACTGGGGTTTTTACCATTTGGTTTCCCTATAATCAAATTGTGGTGTTGTCTACTGTGTTATCTGAATGTGCATTTACTTTATTGTATTCTAGAGTTAATAAAAGAAAAGAATTAAATTAGCTGATAACAAATTCACCCCCCCCCCCTCTCAGTTATCCTTTGGGACTATTATAATAGCATCTTTATTGAACTGGAAGGAATTTCAACATTACAATATGTGTATTGTATTAAAATGAGATTCAATAAAATTTCTTACCTTTTCTGATGAAAAAATATAGAAAAGAGAGAACTAAGGAAATATGATTACATAATAAGATTTATAAAGGAAAGGCTTCTTTCTTAAGAAGAAAATGGATCTAGATTTAAACTGAAAGAAGCTCCTACAAATATATCATAACTTAAGGTTCTTACAATGATGAGAAAGACTAATTGCACCCTTGGTATCCTTGGTTCTTCAGTGCAGCAGTGGTTTATGACATGGCTTAATTGCCTCATATGTTTTCTATATGTCTAGTGGTTGTATCAGGAATTAATAGGTCGATCATTTGGTGCATTGAAAAATGCTAGTTGTAACAAGTGGTATCACAACTTGGTTAGAGGTTAGAACCCTGAGCTTGTGCTGGGGGGATTGTTACAATGGTGAGAAAGATTATTTGTGTTGTTGGTCTCCCTAGTTCTTCAGCACAATAGTGGTTTATGACATGGCTTAACTACCTCATGTGTCTTATATATGTCTAGTGGTTGTATCAGGCATTAACATGTCTATATTTTGGTGCAATGACAACTGCTAGTTGTAACAAAGGTCTCCATCTTTTTAATCTCATCTAGAATGAAAAGATTTGTTTGGGTTATATAAGCATGAAAATCCCACAAAAAGGGGGGAAAACCTAAATGAAACCTCTTTTCAATTTCCTTAAAAACATCCTTGATGGATTTATAACCCACAGCTCCCAAGAATCACCTGCATGCAAACATGTCCCAGAAAGAGAGAAGCAAAAAATCTATGGAGGCCAAAATAACAAATTGATGGAAGAGGAAACATATTGTGCAAACAATGGAGAAAAAATATCAATGCAATAGGATACTCAATTAATTAATAATTTGTAAAGAGGGAATCCTTATAAAAGGATACCAAAACCCTAAAAGAGAAACCCTAAAGGGGAAATATCTAGGTTGCATAATAATAATTAATAAAAGAAATAATTATTATATGTCTAAAGTTTAGCTTAAGTAAAAGAGATATAATAAGGGACTTAATAATTAAATCAAGATGAATTAATTAATAAGTGGAATCACTTTATTACTCTAACACCTCCCCTTAAGATAAACTTAGGGAGAAGCTAAAATCCTTGAAGCAACTACTGAAAGGAGGAAATGGGTCTCAACAAAAAGGCTTGATCAGGTACCCAAGTACAAAAAATATTTGTAAAGAGGAGAAAAGGGATAAAACCCAGTGGGAAAAACCCCTCTTTGAAAAGAGATAAATCCTAGTGAAGGACTGAAGAAGCCTCCAAACTAGAGAATGCCCCATAAAAAGGGAACAAAGGAAGAACATGTAGAATGCCTTTGAAGCATGAAGCTGAAAATGCTGTCGAAAAATTACTGTTGGAACCTCCATGGTAATAGAACATGATCAGGTAGAGAAGACTGTAAACAAAGCCTTAAGAGATTATTAATCAAAGATAGAAAGATGCCTCCAAAATAGGAATGAAAGAGTGTCCATATGGTAAATGATCCATCTCACTGAAATCCATAGGTACCCAGCCACTGCATCCGCCTAGTAGGTAGGAACAAATACTGAATACATAGATCACTCCATCAAACCAATGTAGAATTAGAACCAACAAGAGATACCCCCCATAATGTTGAGCAGGTAGAGGCATGACAGGTACACTAAGTCAGACTACCAAGAAATATTGCATGATGAAGAATGTACAAAAACATATAAATGGTGTCTTGGAAGGATCACTCTCTTGACACACATCATGAGGCTAATGTCATGGAAGGAACACTCACTTGACAAAGGTAGATGTAAAACAAGGAAAACATAAAAACCCTCATGAAACTTTATAATATAGTGCGAGTACAATTAGGCACAAAATGTGTGGGATCCCAAGCATGCATTAGATGACACTTTATCTCAGTGTGTTTGCAAAAAATGCTACATAAAAAAAAGTATACAATATCCAGAAAGGAAATGATCCCAGTACCTAAAACATCCAAGATATCCACTAGAATTCCATAAAGAAAAAAATTGCATAAAAGATACATGGAGAAAATTCTGGGTGTGAGACCCGTAGAAAAAGAAGCAGAATAAAACCAACTTTTTGACGCCATGCGGAAGTTGAAAAATGGAGTGCAAGGGAGAAAGATATGGAAACTAGAGTGAAAAATGGAACCCTAAATTTGAATGGCAAAAAATCCTACAAGATGGAAATATTAGATAACCAAAACAAAAAAATCATATCGGCCTCAAAACCAGCTTTTTGTCAATATCTCATTTGGCAAAAAATGCCTCTACTTGCTCAAGATATGAGCCAAAAACAAATAGTAACCCTAAAAAGGCACAAAAATGAGCCTTGGAGCTCTCTGGTGGCTCTGTGAGTGGAAGTGGTGCTACAGTGGTGTGAAGGTGGAAAAAAAGGGTGGCGCTACTGGTGGAGGTGGTGCAATGATAGTGCATGAGCTCTAGGCTCGGCGGTGAGCTCCTGGCTTGGCGGTGAGCTCTGGGCTTGGCTACAAGATCCAGTCTCAGTGGTGAGCTCTGGTCTCAATGGAAATCTCTAAGCTTAGTGGCAAGCTCTGGGCTTGGTGGTGAGCTCCAGGCTTGGCTAAGAGCTTTGTGCTCAGTAGCACGGATTGGCCCCACCCAAAAAATAAACAAAATATGTTTTTTTCCTTTTTTTCATGAAAAAAACATTGAAAAATGCCATTTTATCTCCTCCATGCAACCAAGTGCAAATTTCAAGGTGTCATCAAAATTGAGGTAGCATGGACATCGAGTTAGCATCAAAATGGAGGTAGATTTTTTCCTCGTAAAATGTGCCAAGGTCCGTGCATGCAAAAATAGGGCCCAAATTTCAACTTTGTCCAAATAGGATGTGTCTTATATACAAATGGGGGCTTTGGGGGCATTCTGGATGCAATCATGAGGTCACTTTGTTCCCACACTACTCTAAAAAATATGTCCACCCCAAATCCACACAACTTTTCATAGAAAACCTCTCAAAAAACTAGATCTGAAGGGCAAGACCAAAAAAATTTCATGAAGAGAACAGGGGCACGAAAGGGAAGAGCTCTGATACCATATTGGAGTTGATGAAAAATGTCAACACATAGCTCCCAAGAATCACTTGCATGCAAACCTATCACAATAAGAGAGAAGCAAAAAATATATGGAGGCCAAAGATAACAGATCGATGGAAGAGGAAACATATTGTGCAAACAATGGAGAAAAACTCTCAATGCAATAGCATCCTCAATTAATTAATAATTTATAAAGAGGGAATCCTTATAAAAGGATACCAAAACCCTAAAATGGAAACCCTAAAGGGGAAATATCTAGGTTGCATAATAATAATTAATAAAATAATTAATTATTATATGCCTAAAGTTTACTTATGTAAAAGAGAGATAATAAGTGACTTAATAATTAGACAAGATGACTTAATTAATAAGAGGAATCACTTTATTACTCTAACCAAATTGAGGTCCGGCTACTATCAACTCAAATTTCCCCCTCTTTACATCTACAACTATACCATGTATGATCTCTTTTACTGATAGGTACCATGATTTTTTGTTAACTACCAACATAATCTAAGAGTTGTGCTCATGTTTTAGAACAAGGTTTTCTATTGCTTTATGTCTAAACACCCTCCTAATCACTTCCATGATGATTCATTATGCATGACTCTATCTTTAAGACAATAGAGATGGTCCTTAATTCTACTAAAATAGTGAGGCATCATACAAATAACATTAATTGATCTCTCTACCTTTTCATGACATTAATTGTTCCATTTTATAATACATATCTTTTGACCACTTTCATATCAACCTTTGATCACTACAATATTCACCATCCTTCATGATACTAGCATTTAAAAAAATTCCTTCCCAATGCATTATTTATGATGACCATCATTGCCATTCCTCCAATATATTCCCTTTGACTATTCCTTGCATTAGAAATTATTGCTCCAAACTAAATCACAACACTCTTTCTTTCATGCATCATTTCATTATCTTCATGCTATGAAGTTTGCATGTTTATTTTTCTTCACTGCAACCTTGATTTTATACAATTTGATGAGAGACCTAATGAGGCTTCTTCTTACACTTTATGTCATTTCCTTGGGATAATAGCTTATGTCTTTAGAATATTACTCAATGGCTTTGGACCCTCAAAACTTTGTACAATGCAATGATTTCAAAAAGATCAATTCCATAGCTGAAAACCCTTCATGATCTCACTTAGTTAAGATAATCAATAAGGATCTTTGTGCTTAAAGTCAAAAAAATCTATCAAAAAAGAGGTAATGCTTAAGAATAGTGAAAATAAAACAAGGATAGTGAAAAATATCCTCATGAATATTTAAATTTACTTATATCACTACTCTCCTTTCATCAATCCCCATGTCTTAAAGGAAAAAATTAGACTCTTTAAAATACATAGTTTGACTAACATTGTTCTTCTCTAGAACCTTCAATAAACAACCATAAAAATGTAATACATAGTAAGGTTTGTAAGCTTCTTTGGAAACCATATCATTCGATATTTGTTGTTTGTTCAACTAGACCTCCCTTTATTAATAAGTTATGTTGTTGACTCCCATCCATCTACTTGTTATATATATATATATATATATATA
>MU228193.1:261275-280470 GCA_018584345.1 Thuja plicata | reverse complement strand
TATATATATTCCTATGATAACCTTTCGACATGAGATACAAAAAACATAATGTCAATGTATTATTAGCAACTATTACTACATACCTAAGTTACGCTTTCTTGATTCTTAACCATGTTCTAGTACTTATATTTGATTAACTATAACTGATTAAATGTTTGAAAATGATAATTTGAAGATCATCGTGATGGAAAAGTGAATGTAAGACATTAAATCAGCTAATGTTTCTCCACATATTTTGGAATTTTTCAAAGGTCTCTCAATCTCAAAACTATTTCTTAATGTTTTTGTATGCACAGGAAAACTGAAGGGTGGGTGATTTTGTTGTCAATAAAAACTTTAAATTATTTTACTGAATCATATCCACAAAAACTTATCCTCAATTCATTAACCATAGAGAGATATAAACATGAAAGATCACAAAAACCATCATACACAAGGAACACTAGATTTACATAGAAAACTTGTTAAGGGAAAAACCATGGAAAAGATTAACTATTAAATATGAATACTGAAGACATTATTTTTCCATTAGTATATGCAAAGGGAAAACAATTTTTGAACCATTAGTTACACCTACACCAAAATACATACTTTCAGTACAAACTGAAACTACAGATAACAAAGGTCACTGGAAGTGCTAGGTTCAAGAGAAACCCAACAAGATAGATCACAAGAGATACCCAAACAGTTTGCATAGTTCAACCCAAAAATGTTGAGGTGCAAACTGACAAAGTAGAAAAGAAGAGGAACTCAGCAAAGCAAGGGAACCTGATAGATAGTTCAAAAAAGGAACATCGACAAACTGACAACAAAGAAACCCAAACATCAGACACTGAAAGTTAGTTAAATCCTGAGAAATGTGGATCTGACTTCCACATCAGATAAAATAGTTATGTTATATATTTAGCATTTTGATTTGATTTAAAACCATTTCTTGAGGGAAAAGCAATGTAATTATAATTATTTTAATCAGTCTAACTAATTAAAAATATGCAAACTAGGAGATCAAGGTCAAGTTGTAAACCTTTGATCATAGAGTTATCTTTGTAATATGTGAAACATAAGTAGGTTAATCTATTTTATGAATACATGTGTAATAATTCATTTCATGATGGATGTGAGGATTATAGTAGCCAAGGATAACATCTATAGATCAGACTAAGGTTTTTGAATCAAGAACAACAAAAGATGAATTAGGTTATCAAGAACCAGATTCAAGGCTACCAAGAAACAAAGGTATTAATCAATCACATTAGGTGAAACATTGTACATGTGAATTTAATGGATCTGTAAATTAGAAATAGTAGATTTCATACCCTCAGGTCATTGAATATTTTTTTCTACATTCTAACAAGTGTAGCAAATAGAAAAAATCCTTTCAAGAAAGGTGGATTTAACCATCCTTATGTAAATCTCTTAATTGAGTGCACAATAAACAGTGTTGCTAAAGCTCTTAATAGTGTAGACCTTAACCAGTCTCCACATAATACCCCTAATAGGGTAGATCATTAGAAGTGATCAAATTGTAGGCCTTAATCAACCCCTTCCATTATGCAGATAGTGAAGCTTTGTGGGTTTCATCACCACCGCAATTTTTACCTTCGAACAAGGGTTTAATGCTTTTACCAAATCTTGTGTCATGTGTCTATACATTTCATGAATGCTTCCATGAATGTTTTACATGATAATTAGTTTATGAATTGATGTTACATACACAATGATAGAATAATAGATATGAATGGTAATACAATATATTGATTACAAAAGGATAAAGGTTAAGTGACAATAATTTTGAGGGTACTGATTCACCCCTCCCCTCTTAGTACACCATTCCATTATTTCCAACAATTGGTATCAGAGCTAGATATCTTAATTGGAAAAGTTTAAAGACTTAAGAGAAAATATCATACAATAGAAAGGTACAAGCTAGACAAGAATATTGAGAATCAAAAGTTAGAGATACAGATCTTCTATGAACAATATAAAGAAGCTAGAATCAAGATGAGATAGTTCCTGGATGAAAGAAAGATTATGGCATCTCATTGTAATGAAACAGAATATCATGAAGAGGAGATACTAGATCTATTTGAGTAATCACAATCTAAAACTAGCAAAGCATCAGACACATCTAAAGAAAGCATCACAAGCTTAAATGAAATCAATAAACATCTAGCTAGACAAGTGAAATCTCTTCAAATTGGTCAAGAGACATAGATGGTAAGAATGTTTGATGTCATGAACAATGCTAGACAAGTTGAGCAAGAAAGAACACTAGATATTGATGACAGGAGGAAGATTACTAAAAAGATACAAGAGAAAGAGTCAGAAATACAAAGACTTATAGAACACCATCATGAGATCACCAATCAAATTATTCTTATAAGTCAGGAGGAAAACAAAATGAATATATAATTCATTGAAAGAATAGAAGCTATCGGTGAGCTAAGAGAAGAAAATGAAAAACTAAAGCATGAAGTGAGAATTCAGAAAAAAAATAATGACATGATAAAGAGAGCTAAAGAAAGTACCAAAAGGATGGGTGATTTTCTGGATGGACAAAGAAGGGTCAACAATAATACTAGACTAGGTTATATCGAGAATGAAGAATAACCAAAACCAAGCTATTCCAAAAAATGTCTATGCAAACCCAAGACCAAGAAAGCAGTCATGCAATCACTATGGAAAACCAGGCAACACATCAAATATTTGTAGAAGAAAAATGAAAGGTATTCCTAAATCCACACCTTCATTCATAGGAATTTTTTATAAATGTAACAAGAAAGGACATAAAGCATATGACTGTAAATCTGAGGTGAAACAACTAAAGAAGGAAACCTACATGGACAAATACTGTCCTACTTGCAAAATGCATGGGCACACATCTCTTGAATGTAGGAAGAAGGAAAGGAAATAATGGAAGCCTAAAGAAAATGAAACTGCTTATCAACCAAAAAGAGTCGGTAACTCATATGTTTGGGATTACAATACATGGGCAAAATGTATAGCATGTGGAAGATTTGGACACATAGCTACAAACTACAAGAGACAATGGATGAGAAAGTCTAGGAGCTAGACTGACCTTGGAATGGCATATCTACACTTTCATAAAGTTGGTCATCTAAGAAAGGACTACAAAGACCGAGTGATAGAGACAAGAACCTTTGCCAATGGAAACACCATTAAAGACATGAGGAATATGAAAAAAAAAATGTGGAGGAAAGCTACAAACACTAATGAAGATAGACCGAGAAATGAAAATGAAAACACCTTATCCAATGGATCTAGTGACATGACCACCCCCACCTAAGAAGAACAAGTAAGTATGGAATTGCATTATACCAAGTTATATTTTACATCAGTTCCATTATACATTAATGAAATACCAAACTGCATGATTAAAGATGCACTATGGCATTACTTGTTATGACTCTGTGAATTCAATCTCATCGGTCAATGCTTACCAAAAATCATCAGTGTACATAAAAACCTAAGTTTCTTATACTTATTGAGCATCATCAGTTAACACATAAAAAGCTAAGTTGCTAGTGTAAACCGAGATCCATCGATAATTATGTAAAAAGAAAATGTTGTCTTTGCCATATACCAAGATCTATCAATAAATAGTCAAATGAGTTGACACCTAGCCCAAGAATTATGTTCTCACTAAGAATGAAGCATGTATGCTACCCGATGAGTCCATATTCAAACATCGAGAAGTGGGTAAGCATTTATGACATGACTTAGAGCAAAAGTCTATAAATAGTCAATGGAAAAGCTCATTGTTCACAAAATGATTTGAGTGAAGAAGCATAGAGAAACCAGAGAATGAAGTGACCTAAATACAAAGTGAATCCAAACCTATTCAGAGCACTCAGAAAGATTCCCAATAGTCACAAAAGGTTGAATTAAGTAATAGCATTCACCAAAAACTTTGTTTTCTTTTACAAGAAAAAGCCCTAAATTCTGAAACAATGGTAACTACCTCAAGAACCTCCAAGCTCAAGAATGAAAAGAAGAAAAAGGTCAATCTAATCAATAATTTCACTTGTGATGAATCCCATTACAAGATATTTCCTGAGGTTTCTTCACAACCCAACAATGTTGGTGCATTCTCTAGTATACCAGCTAGGGTTTTTCTTGTTGAAGACAACAAAGCATATATACACTGCAAGATCACAGAAATAGGAGACCTGGAAGTTGAGAAAGCTTATAAAAGATTTGCAATGATGATGGAATAATCAAACAAGAGCATAAGCACATTGAAGTGAAAGGGATCACACATGCCCTACTATTCCCAAAGGAATTCAAGACCGAATAGATTCGGTTAGTACTAAGCATAGTACATGACCGAAAGATATGGCTGGATGAGCCAAAAAAATAACCAAGGATGTTATACATGATGTGTTAGGAATAATAGTCTACAAGACAACTGAGAGGGGGGGGCTGAATCAGTTGTGCAATAGATTATTAAACTTTAAACTTTATGAACCATAACATCAAAAGAAAATAACACAGTAATTTCCAACACCATAACACAATGTTTGTTGTCGAGGAAACCCTGTTAAAGGTAAAACCCCAATAGGAATTAACACCCACAAAATAATGTACTAAGAGTATAGTATCCCTGTTAAAAGATATTAGCCCTGTTAGGAGCTTGTTATTACACTATAGTACATAGTCCCTGCTAGGAGACAGGCCCTGTTAGGAGTCAATGAAAGTAGTAGGCTCACTGCCCAATGAAGGTTAAAGCCACTCTCAAGGATTCACAATCTACATCAAGTGTATACAGCAAATACACAATCCAATGAACTGTCTGATAGCACCTGTCTTTGCTTTTTTAGTTCCAATGAAGTACCAACTCTCCTCTCTATCTAGAAATCAAGCTTCACATCTTCACAAATCTCTACTCTTTTCTTTCTCTACCACGCTTTTCACAAATTAAAAGATCACTCATATATACCCTCTTACAATAACCCATTAGGTCGGCCAATTAAGATTTCCTAATACACAATTAACTAGGTCGGCCAATTAAGGATTCCCATCATACAAATAATTACATAAGCCCTTGCTAAGATACACACTGTACCTATAACAAGTATAAAATATTTACAATTCATTACAAATACTTCCAGATCCACAATCCATGCTCAAAATTAATTTCCACACGTTACAAATTTGAAGTCGGCCAAGAAATAAGTCTTCTCCAGAACACACCCCACAACTGACATCATCAGTACTCAAACATAAATCAAACTCAACCCATTTCACCATCATATGTCATCTCTCCATCAATAAGCTTGCAAGTTCTAAAACATCTTCCTCAGCAAGATATGTCTGAAACACAGAGACCTTCTCTGTCCAGAATCATAGTCACAGTCCAGAAAAATAGTCTTTACTAAAATAGTTGTAACATCCATGATATGAAACATAAAGTCAAGTGGCCTTAGATGTCAGGTCAAAACTCAATCTTCTACTTAAATCCAACTTCACTCATTCTGGTTCATCCGTACAGTATCTATACACACCTTCCAGTCAAGTAACTAGTTTGTCTTCTTTCACAGAAATATAAGTTGACATCAGTGACAAAACATGAGTATAAACAACGTGATTAGTACCAAAAATTGATATCATCCAACAATATCCCCCTTTGGCATTGATGGAAACATATGGTAAAATTGATATGCATCAACCCAAAAGTACTCTCTCTCTTTACAATCTTCTCAATATCCTCAACAAATCTCCCCAAAATAGTAGGGATTTTCACATAGATTCCTTACCCCTTTGGCAGCAATGGAAAAGGGCACCATAACTCATCTTTAGTCTTCAGTAAGGTGTAGCTTTGTCAAATATCCATGTCCAATCAGGTGAAAGATCACCCAAATGTGCTCCATAGTGTTCTCCTGCGATCACTCCCCCTAAGGAGTAGATCCATACATCAAGTTCAGAGAATAATATAGCTCTGAGATCCACTGGACTGATGCATATCTGCATCATTTAATTACCACTGGGAGGGTTCATCACCCCAAGCATGCCTCTGAGGTATTCAAAAGCATTTTTTTGCAAATTTTTAGTAAATATATCTACTATATGTTCCTTTGTGCTTATGTACTCCAGTTTAATCTCCTAGCAGCTACCTTCTCCCTCAAGAAATGATACTTGATAGAAATATGTTTAGTCTTTGAGTGAATTATAGGATTCTTCGGCATGTTTACTGTACTTTTATTATCACAATGAATAACCACTAGCTCCTTGAAAATTATTCCAATATCTTCCAACATTTGTTTCATCCAAACAACTTGTGTGCAATTTATTACAACAATGACATGTTCTGATTCTATAGTAGATTGAGCAATACAGTTCTGCTTCTTGCTTTTATAGGAAACCAATCTCTTCCCAAGGAAAAATGCACCACCACTTGTGCTCTTTCTGTCATCCACATTACCTGCCCAAACTGCATCAGTAAAATCCTACAAAGTAAAATCATCAGATTTCTCATACCACAATCCATATTCCACGGTTCCTTTCAAATATCTAAAGATTTTTTTCACAACAGCAAAATGTGTTTCTTTAGGATCTACTTGATATATAGCCAAAATTCCAACTCCATTGGTAATATCTGGTCTAGTGTGTGTTAGATATTGTAGACCTCTAATCATTGATCTATACTTAGTCTGAACAACACTCTGAGTCTCATCATCACTAGTCAGTTTGTTTCTAGTCACTATAGGTGTTCCAACAAGTTTACAATCTTCCATTCCAAACTTTTTCAACATTTCCTTAAGATACTTGGTCTAAAATATAAAAATGACATTCTTGCTCTGATTAATTTGCAAACCAAGAAAATATTTCATCTCACCAATCATAGACATTTCAAACTCATTCTCCATTTCTTTAGCAAATTTCTTACTCATTTTGTCATTACCTCCAAAAATGATATCATCAACAAAAACTTCTATAATCAAGATTCCATCTTCATCAATTCTTAAATACAAATTACTATCTGCATTACCTTTTCTAAAACCAAGATGAAGTAGATATTTGTCCAGTCTTGCATACCATGCCCTTGGTGCTTGTTTCAGTCCATACAGTGCCTTCTTTAATCTGCAAACCATGTTTTCATCATCTGTCAAAGGAAAACCATCAAGTTTCTCAATGTATACCTCTTCATCTAGATCACCATTTAGGAATGCTGACTTCACATCCATCTGATACACTTTAAAGTCTTTATGTGTAGCATAAGCAAGAAATAGTCTCACAGCTTCAAATCTAGCAACAGGAGCAAATGTCTCCTCATAGTCTATACCTTCTTGTTGTGAGTAGCCTTTACAAACTAATCTAGCCTTTTTTCTTACCACTTTACCTTTCTCATTCATCTTTTTTTCTGAAAACCCATTTAGTGCCAATCACTTTTTTGTTCTTAGGTCTTGGAACCATATCCCAAGTAGTGTTCTTCTTAATCTACTTAAGTTCTTCTTCCATAGCTTTAGTCCAAGATTCATCTCTACATTCTTCATCAGTAGTCTTTGGTTTAACTTGATAAATCAAAAAAATCTCTTCTCTAGCCTTAGATCTAGTTATTATACCTTTACCTGTATCACCAATAATTTGATCTTCAAGATGGATCTTCTTAACATACCTTGGTGTCTTCTGTGGCTCAGTATCTTCAATCTATTCATCTTCACCTTCATTTTCAGTCATCAAAGGTTCATTCTCAATCATCAAAGGTTCTTCAGGTTCTGTAGTAACTTCTTTTGTTTCTATAGTCCAATCACAGTCATACATTCTTTCTTGAATTTGGAACATTTCATCTATCTTCACATTGGCACTTTCAATCAACTTTCTTAATCTCAGATTAAAACATTTGTATATGTTGCTTTTAGTAGAGTAAACAAGAAAGATTCCTTCATCACTTCTAGCATCAAATTTTCCAATCTCATCATCTCTTCTGATATAACATTTACTTCCAAAAAATGTAACTTATTTCACAGTAGGTGTATGATCAAACCATAATTCATAATGAGTCTTACTTGTACCTTCTCTAATTTGAATTCTGTTCAGTGTGTACACAATAGTCCCAACTGCTTCTCTCTAGTGAACATGTGATACATTTCCTTCCAGCAACATAGTCCTTTCAGCATCTAATATAGTTATGTTTCTTTGCTATGCTATCCCATTCTATTGTGGAGTTCTAGGGGCTGAAGTCTGTCTGTGTATTCCATTCTCTTCGCAGTATGTATTGAATAGTTCTAAAGTAAACTCTCCTCCTCTGTCTGATCTCAAACATTTCACCTTTAAACCAGATTCATTCTCAAATTTTTCCTTGAATATCTTGAATTTTTCAAATGCCTCTGATTTCTTTCTCAGATATGTAACCAACATCATTCTATAAAAGTCATCAAAAAAAAGTATAAAAGACCTTTCACCATAGTATGATCTTGTTCTTGTAGGACCACATAGATCTGTATGCACCAGATCCAAATTTCCTTTTGCAGAATAGGCCTTACTCTTGAAAGTGCTTCTAGTTTGTTTCCCCATGACACATTCTCTACACATAGTGTTATATGGGTTCACAATTCTAGGTAGATTTCTTACTGATTTTGTCATACTTTCCTTCACAATGTTATCAAAATTAACATGAAAAAATCTTTTGTGCCGTAACCAACTTTCACCAACTTTAGCAATAAAACAAGTAGCTTCAGATGTGTTAAGTTCAAATACACTAGCTCTGGATTTAGAACCAGATGCTATCAAGTATCTTGTCTTACTCTTGATAGAACATTTCCCATTAATGAAATTCAGCTGATAACCCTTGTCCACTAGTTGTCCAACACTCAACAAGTTATGTTTAAGTCCATCAACAAGTAATACATTGTCAGTGTTAGTCTTTCCATCCAAATAAATAGATCAAACTCCAATAATAAGTTTAGGAGTATTGTCACCAAATCTAACAGCACCACCATCATGTTTGTTCAAACTCACAAACTTATTCCTATCTCTAGGCATATGGTGTGAACATCCACTATCTATAACCCATTCAGATTTATTTTCAACTCAGGATACTAAGGATTTTTCCTCATGCATAGGTGCATCATCTTTAATAGCAATGAATCCAATCTCATCAAAGTTATCATCCTCGTCATCAGATATTCCCTCACTAGCATAATAACATTCCTTATCTTTTGAGAACTTAGACTTGAAAAACTTAGGTTTGTACTTTGGGATTCTTGTAGGACATCTAGATGCAAAATGACCAATCTTATTACATGAAAAACATTTCAAAGGTAATTTGCCTTCAAATTTATCCTTACCTCTCTTTCCCTTCTAGCAATCAGTGCCACAACTTCATCTAGATTTTTTTCTTCTTCATGTATCTATTCCCATTCATCAACATAAGCTCCAAGTTCTTCTCTTAGATCACTACTACTTGCATTTCCAGATAAGGTCTTCTTGTTCTTGTGCACAGTTGCCTTGAATGCTAACTCTACCCTAGGTAAAGTGTCTCCCAATTTTGTGGCCTCAAATGTAGTAAGCTTGCCAATCAGCATTTCTCTCGTGAAGTTTGGTGTCAAAGGTAAGATCTCCTCTATAGCCTATACTTTGGTTCTATATGTAGGTGTCAAAGATCTGAGAATCTTTGCAATTACTTCCCTCAATGTAAGTACCTCTAGAGTTCCTAATACCATTAACTACCTTAGTAATTCTTTGTGAATATGCTCTGACATTCTCATCTTCTCTCATCTTCAGTGATTCCATCTTTGTTTTCTAGTTCTATAACTTCACTTGTTTTGTCAATTTATATCCAACATACAATGCTTCCAGTCTTTTCCAAATGTCATGTGCAGAGTCCAAGTCCTTCACTTTAGTGAATTATCCTTCAGATAGGGCACTGATCAGAGACTCCCTTACAACCATATTGTAGGAAAATAGTTTCTTTTCATCTTCAGTAGCCTTTTCCAGCTCATCTTTAGTCGCTATTGCTACATTCTTCTTTGTGATCATCTAGTACTCAATTCCCAGACATAGCAAATGTGTTCTCATCTTGTTCTACCAACTGTCAAAGTTTTCAGGATCAAACTTCAGACTATCCTTCCCATAGTAAGTCATCTTTAGGATCACCTCAAGCTATTAAAATTTCTCTCTGAGGACCAGTAGCTTTGATACCAATTGTTATAAACAATAGTCCACAAGACAACTAAGAGGGGGGTGAATCAGTTGTGTAATAGATTATTAATCTTTAAAATTTATGAACCATAACATCAAAATTAAATAACACCGTAATTCCCAACACCATAACACAATGTTTGTTGTTGAGGAAACAATGTTAAAGGTAAAACCCCAGTGGGAATTAACACCCACAAAATAATGTACTGATAGTATATTATCCCTATTAAAAGATGTTAGCCATGTTAGGATCTTGTTATTACATTATGGTACACAGTCCCTATTAGGAGACAGACCCTGTTAGGAGTCAATGAAATTAGTAGGCTCACTACCCAAAGAAGGTTAAACCTACCCTCAAGGACTCACAATCCACATCAAGTGTATACAAAAAATACATAATCCAGTGAACTGTCTGATAGAAACTATCTTTGCTTGGTCAGTTCCAATGAAGTACCAACTCTTCTCTTTATCCAGCAGTCAAGCTTTGTAGCTTCACAAATCTCTACTCTTTTCTTTCTCTGCCACACTTTTCACAAATTAAAATATCACTCATATATACCCTCTTACAATAACCCATTAGGTTGGCCAGTTAAGCTTTCCTAATACACAATTAACTAGGTCGGCCAATTAAGGCTTCCCATCATACAAATAATTACATAATCCCTTGATAAGATACACATAGTACCTATAACAAGTATACAATATTTACAATTCATTAAAAATACTTCCAGTTCTGCAATCCATGCTTAGAATTAATTTCCACATGTTACAAGTCTGAAGTCGGCCAAGAAATAAGTCTTCTCCAGAACACATGCCATAGCTGACATCATCAGTACCCAAATAGAAATCAACCTCAACCCATTTCACCATCATATGTCAGCTCTCCATAAGTAAGATCGTAAGTTCTGAAACATCTTCCTTAGCAAGATATGCTTGAAACACAAAGACCTTCTCTGTCCAGAATCACAGTCACAGTCCAAAAAAAATTTCTTTACTAAAACAGTTGTAACATCCATGATATGAAACATAAAGTCAAGCGGCCTTATATGTAAGGTCAAAATTTAGTCTTCTACTTAAATCCAACTTTTCTTGTTCTGGTTCATCTGTACAGTGTCTGTACACGCCTTCTAGTCAAGTAACTAGTCTATCTTCTTTCATAGAAATATATGTTGACATCAATGACAAAACATGAGTATCAACAATATGATTAGTACCAAAAACTGATATCATCCAACATGCTATTATCGATTATCCCATAATCGATAAAATAAAGGCACTAAAGCACCCTCCTAAAGATGACATTGAAAAGAACATAGGAGCAGCATGGGACGGGAGAGGATTAAAGGTATCCACCATCAATGATGATGAAATGAAATTTGGAGAATGTGTCTTAGGATACAAATTATTTCAGGATAGAAAGATGAACAGTATTGCATTCGGAGCAGTGGATACATCATACAAAATTGTCAACAAGGGACTACAGTTAGACCTGTCAAAACTTCTACTAAGGCAATTAGATGAGAACGTGAAAACAACCAAGACTACAAAGTCTAACACATGTAAGTTTGGTTCACTCATTATGTGCATATTTTTCTATTTTCAAGAATCCTTCCCATCTACTGGCAATGTCAAATGGGACACTACCTAAGCAGTGACCACACAAATTAGTGAGTTCATCAAATCACTAGGATATAATTTTGAATAAGTCATGGATGAATACTTCACTGGATTCAAAGACAAAATGCAGAAAAGGGTGAGGATACCATAACAACTGGTAGAAAAATACAAGACTAAAATCTATTTTATGGTGGACACTAACTACACCTATATGAAGCCAGTTGTACCGAGGACAACATGGCTAGCACCACTTGACTTTGAGGTTAACATAGATCAAGAAACAAATGCTATTGAAGCATTGATAAATGAAACATTAGACAAATCACAACCTAAGTGTGGAACTTATGATGAAGCGAAGGAAAGGATAAAAACTGGCTTAGTTGTAAAAAATATTGATAGGAAGTAAGATAAAATGGTTAATATTTTGAAGAAAAAGTTGTCGGTGAATGAAGAGGAAAAAGAATAGACAGAAGAAACTGAGGGTCAGTCACCCATCGATGAAGCTAAGAAGATGAGTGACTCAGAATCCATAGAGTCTGATGCAGCACCCCTGAAGAATCCTAGGACTACTATTTCATCTAGGACCAAAAGTCAGACATCAAAGGATGCATGTCCTTCACCGATCAAGAAAGGTCAAGTGAGGACCTATAAAAGAAAGCCTCATACAGGGAAAAATGGCCCAAAAAAAAGAAGAAAGTTCATCAGAACTAAGGAAGACATAGAGAACACCAAACAGGATGAACAACCTATTAATAATAAGTTCCCTACCACCATTTATGAGGTATGTACATCAATTATTAAGTCAAGATCAATCACAGCCCCCAAGATCAGAAAATGGCTAATAGTGGATCCCGAGGATCAAAATAAGATAGAAGAGGAAATTATCACAATCATGTGTGTATTTAAATATGTGCCTATCCAATTTGATAAAATGATGCCTAAAACACTTATGGATATATTTTTGGATAGGTGGACATATTCTCTCAAGGAAGAGAAACAAATAAGGGAAAGAGCCCTAGTTTCAGTCATGCCACCTGAATCTAAGATGGAATAGATTCAATAAATGATGGAGAAACATTCCAACAGGTTCTCCCCAAAGCTAAGAGCCTATGAGGTGTTAAAGGGACATCTAATTGAAATTGATAGAAAATGTGAGGATAAATGAAGAAAGATACTTAATGTATCAAAAATGGATTCGATCCCTAAGCCACAAGTAGCTCTTATCGACAAGACACTCAATGTTGAAGATCAGGCTAAACCAAGCCTAAAGCACGTTACTATAACTGATGATGAAGATGTAAATGAAGAAGCATTAAACATAGTAGGTAACAAGGATATGGACACTGCAGATGAAACATGGCCAGATAATACTATCATTGATATTACCAGAGGAGATCCTATAAATGAGGTACAGAAATATGAAGATGTCATTGTTGTCCCAGCCCAAACTGACGAACATAATACAACTACAGATACTACATAGGTGAATATACTAGGCCAAATGCCATTTTTAATATGAGCTATTAACATAATCTCACAAAACAAAAATTCATCTGAGTCCGATGCAAGCATACCCCATGATAAGGGTAATGATAAATAAAAAGATACAACTGATAGAGCACAACAAGAAACATATGAAGGGCAGAAAGAAAAAGGTGAAGAAGAGAAGAAAGAAGATGATACTCCTAAGAATACAAAATGAGATGTTGCAGATACACCAAAGGTTGATGTGGAGACATCCACTACCAACCAATAGGAAGATACCGAGTAGCAGGAAAAAGACACAACACCACAAAAGCCTTCATCTAGCACATCTGACAAATCAAAGGATCTTTCTTTGATAGTACATTCAAGTGCTTCCCACTCAACATCCAAGAAGAAGAAGAAGAAGACAAAGAAGAACAAGCTACATGTAACACTTGATGAAATCATTGAGATACCAAAATGTGACCCTTCTACATTGGATTTTGAATCTCTCAAAAAGTATGGAGAAATATGTCAAAGGAAAGCTATGCAAGAAAAGATAAGGAAAGAGCACAAAGAATCCCTAGTGTTAGAAACAACAAGGGATATATTAACACAAATAGTTCCTCACATAGATGTTGATCAAAATGCCCTGATCCTTGATCAACTTTCCATTCTAACCAAGGCCATCACATCTTAGAATGTGGATGCAAAAAAAGCAATTGAAGAATGAGAAGAACAAAAATATCAGTACAAATTAACAAAAAAGATTAGCCAAGAAGTTGCAGTCAATAAGGTAAAGCTCTCAGAACTTGTAGTTGAATTAGATCCAATAATTTCTGAAGCTATTTCCTTAATACAAAATTTATGCACTTTAGAGAAAATCACTAAGGAAAATAGTGATAAGATTGCACAAATAGATTCCAATCTAAATGAAAGTGCACACAGTCTAGCCACAGATGAAAATGTAATAAAAATGCATTTGGAAAATATTATGAATTCTAGAAGGTTGAGACAGGAAATTCTAGAGGCAGAAACAAATCTTAGAGATGAGGTTACTGAGCTACAAGCTCTAATTCTACCACATCTTACACTTCTGCAACAACACATGAATTTGGTAAGACAGTTAATTGCCACCCCAGAGATGTCTGTAGCAGACAACATCTATGATATGCATGCTCAAATCACACTAGAACAAATGGATCTTGAACACCTAAAGGAGAAATGGGAGAAACTCATGGAAGACATGAAGAGTTCCTATTCCCATATTTTTGATAAGTTGTAAGTATACTCCTTTTCCCTTACTATCAAAAAAGGGGGAAAATGATATGTACGTTTGGGAGAATGATATGTATAGTAAAAAGGGGAAGAATGATATAATACAAAGGGGAAAATGATATAAGGTGAAAAGGGAGTATAGTATAAAGCCAAGTGTACATGTATATAAATATACTATACCAGAATATACATAGGGGGAGTCATAAATGACAAGGTAAACACATGGTGTACATTACTACAAAGTTTAGTATTTTGCACATATCAGTTTTTGATACTAATGTCAAAGGGGGAGATTGAAGACATTATTTTTCCATTAGTATATGCAAAGGGAAAATATTTTTTGAACCATCGGTTACACCTACACCGAAAGATACACTTTTAGTACAAATTGAAAGTACAAATAACAAAGGTCACCAAAAGTGCTAAGTTTGAGAGAAACCCGACAAGACAGATCACAAGAGATACCTGACATAGTTTGCATAGTTCAGCCCAAAAATATTGAGGTGCAAACCAACAAAGCATAAAAGCAAAGGAACCTGACAGAGAAAAGGAACCCAATAGATAGTTCAACAAAGAAACACCAACAGACTAACAATAGAGAATTCCAAGCATCAGACATCAAAATTCAGTTAAATCCCAAGAAATGTGGATCTGACTTCTACGTTAGATAAAACAGTTATATTTTATATTTAGCACTTTTATTTGATTTAAAACTATTTCTTGAGGGACAAGAAATGTAATTTTAATTGTTTTAATCAATTTAACTGATTGAAAACATGCAAACTAGGAGATCAAGGTCAAGTTGTAAACCTTTGATCATAGAGTTATCTTTGTAATACGTGAAACTTAATTAGGTCAATCTATTGTATAAATAGATGTGTAATAATTCATTTCATGATGGATGTGAGGAGTATAGTAGCCAAGGGGCACATTTATGGATCATACTAAGGTTTTCAAGTAATAAAAACAAAATATGAATTAGGTTATCAAGAACCAGATTCAAGGCTACTGAGAAAAAAAGGTATTAATCGATCACATAAGGTGAGACATTGTACATGTGAATTTAATGGATCTGTAAATCAGCAATGGTAGTTTGCATACACTCAGGTCATTGAATATTTTTGTCTATGTTCTAACAACTATAGAAAATAGAATAAATCCTTTCAAGAGAGGTGGATTTAACAATCCTTATGTAAATATCTTAACCGAGTGTACACTAAACAATGTTGCTAAATCTCTTAACAAAGTATACCTTAACTAGTCTCCACATAATACTCCTAACAGGGTAGATCATCAGAAGTGATCAAATTGTAAGCCTTAACCAGCCCCTTCCATTCTGATGATAGTAAATCTTTGTGGGTTTCATCCCCACTACAATTTTTACCTTCTAACAAGGGTTTTTTGCATTACCAAATCTTATGCCATGTGTCTATACATTTCATGAATGCTTCTATGAATGTTTTACATACTAATTAGTTTATGAATTGATGTTACATACACAAAGATAAAATAGTAGATATCAATGGTAATACAATATATTGATTACAAAATGATAAAGGTTAAGTGATAATAATTTTGAGGGTACTGATTCACCCCTCCCCTCTCAGTACACCATTCCATTATTTCCAACAAATACCTGTTAGGGTGACACCAATTAAGGTGAGGTTTACAAACAAAGGCTCACTACCAAAAGGCTCAATGTTGGAGATATTATTTCCTAGATGAGGATTGATAAAAGAAAATAGATCCACCACTGATGTAGAACTACAATACACTCAAATGATCTATAGATAGATTCCATTCACTATTTCCAATAGGTAACACATGAAAATCTACATTTCTCTACACTACACTTCACACTGCTTCATACATAAAAGAAAGAAATACTCTTTAATGCATCCCCATCACATACACACATAATTTCACAAAACTCACACAGTATAAACACATGCCAAATATTTTATTCAACAATTAATCATTTATTTATACCATCCTTTTATTTTCAAAATCTCCCACTATTGGCTGAGCATCTTAACTGAACATAATTTGAATTAGGTTATCCTTAATATTCTCATAGTGGAAAGGAATGAGTAATGACCCAAAACATGCCTTATTTGGGACCAAAAATATTTTACATGTTATATTCCCTCACACATTCACTAAGATAATTAATTAAAGTGTAAACACGTGAGGTTGACCAAAGCTAGAGTAAGAACACCATCAAAATTTGAAACTATGTCTTCAAAACTAAAAATATGGTGCTAACTAAATTGAATGAAGATAAGGACATGAAAATATTAGTTCCAAAATGAAAAAATTAGAATAAATAGCATAGAGAAATTCAAAGTATGCAATTCACACAGAAAATACTATTAAAAAAAATCATACTCAAATAGGTACCATTTCCACTGCACTGCGATCCGAAGCATTAAAAATTGAATCTAATATATTTAAACTCTACTCAAAAACATATCATGACTTCCTTAGTATATTTTCAAAAAGAAGAATATGTAAAGGAAGATTATCAATGTTACTCCACAGGAAATAGTAACAACAACATAATGATATAAAGGACAACCATACTAACTCATCAATCAACCAAACTTACTCAACCAACTACTCATTCTACTCAATCCTACAAAAATTGTATTATATATAATGTTCAGATTCAAATACCTTCTAGTCACATGCTATAAATATTCCCTTTCATGCTCAAAATACCTCTCATGAAGTGTACATGCTACTATTTCTATAGTTTATATGGTGTTTTTCTCATCAAACATTGTTTGTCCGTATTGATTTTTTGTTCATCATTGATTTTGCCTCTCATAATTACAAACTAATGTCCATGAAGGGTAATCACTTCTCTCAAAATACCTTTTATCTTCATCAAACAAATATTCCTTTTGATCTTCAACATATCTACCTCCTTCATATTACTAGAGATAGAAAAAAAAAAGACAAAGAAAACTCAAAAGAAACCCTAAAATAAAGGGTGAAGGCTACAACTTAAACTTTTACACCCTTCAACCATTCATATGGAATTTACTTTGAATAATATTCAACATGAGGAGCATTGATTTTTGAACTCTCTTTGGAGTTTCAAAAGCACATTATACACCCTTTTATTCATTTTGACTATGAACTAAAGGTATTTGAAATGATGTTTTCTTTCCTTCAACACTTAATCCTTTTAAAACCTTTGAATAAGACCTACAACTGTATGTTGGATATTTTTAGAATAGAAGTAAAAAATAGGTAACAAGTACTAGTGGTGATAGAAAATAATCATGAAGCTTCTAAAATAATTCTTGACACTAAGCATCTAATTTAAATGTGATATCTTTGTAGAGAAGATGTCGAAATGTATGACACTTATCATATAGATGAGAAATGAATCTTTGGATACTTGTAGAGTGTGTAGTTGAATTAGATTTGTAGGAGGAGGCATGTCTAATATTTATTTCACTTTTTCTAAAACCTCTTTACCTTTGGGAGAAATAATACACAGGAGCATCACTTAGTGAACTTTAATCATAACATGTGTGTTCATGACATAATAAAGGATCCCCCTATTTGAAACAAATATTGCCCCAAACTCATTTGTTGTCACCCCCTCTGATATCCCTCCACTACCCCTGCACTTTGTTTCCTACATAAATCCCCACCCCCACCCCAAAAAAAAACCCCCTCCCCCCTATTTAGACAATATATCACCCCTTTTTTTGCCCATTTTAAACTCCACCAATATGAATGCACCTGATAGTGTGTTTCCCCTTTAATGAAGATCCTATGAAATAATGTAACTAAGGAGTTTTCCTAAAGTTACATTATATTTTTTGGATTTAATCTTGTTGGTGGTTTTTCATTATGTTGGTATTGATGTCAAACTTATTGGTGTTGATGATAAAAGGGAACAATAATATGGTGTTGTTCATTGTGTTTTTTGTTTGTGTTGTTAGGAATACCAGTCCACCAACACAACTAAGAGGGGGGAGGGGGTGAATAAGTTGTGAGATAGATTATTAAACATTAAACATTATAAACCAAAATGTTCTGATTAAGTAAAAATAGGTTTTACAAGGACCCAAAACCTTTACAAAAAAACCAAAGAGTACAGGGGGTTTCACAAGGACCTGCAACCTAGATTTTAAAGATAAACAGTTTTAAAACATAAACATCTATGCCATAGCATCATAATAGGAAGGAACAGCACAACATCGATTCGAACAGAAAAAGTCCCAAAGAAACAATAGAAGACAGTAGGGACAGCAAAAAACCCAACCAGGAACGCAAAAAGAATAGCTACATCTCTTTAACCATCTCCTCAGCTTCAAGGACCATGATTTGCATGTTATTGACCAAATTTTTCAGCTCCTCTATTTCTTTTTCCTCCTTAGGACTCTTTTTCTTAGCGCTGGCTCTGGTACACGATCCCGGTCCCATCTTCTCCACTATACTACTGTCTTTATCCTTGTTGATCCTTTCCATTTTGTCCATAATAATTTGCGCATGACCACAGTAAGCTTTTAGGATTATGAGACATTTTTCCCCTATTTTTTTAACAGATGCCTCCAGTCTTTTAACTTTTTTGTGCAAACTCTTAATTTCTTCATCCCTGTTATCCTTTTCCATCTTGTCTTTAATATGTTTGATTTGTTTCTCCATGATTTCC
>MU228193.1:231519-254300 GCA_018584345.1 Thuja plicata | reverse complement strand
AGGGTATAGTTTCATATTCTATAGTTTGTTCCCACATACCCAACTTAGATTTCAAACTTATTTTTTCTGGCATATCCATATCCTGCATTATCCCAACACAGATACGAGCATAGGTTAGCCTCTGTCTCGCCATTGTCACACTGTCTATCGACAAAAGTTCTCCAAATGAACTAGCTATACCAACAAATATATCTTCCAACCAATATTCAAGAGGCAGTCCATGTAGCTTTATCCATACCGGAACCTGTCGTGTGGTTTCCCCCTTGAAGACAAGATTCAGACTCCATTTTTGAAGAATAAGAGTATTTTTCCCAATCAACCATGGCCCGCTACAGAGAATATTCATTCTGTCTTCTTCAAAAGAGAAGAAGAATGACATACATCCCTTAGCCATTGCTACCACCTCTACCTGTCCTTTCAAAGCCCATTTGCGGGACACAAAAGCCCTAACCACTTCGATGTTAGGTCTAACTCCTAAAAATCTACCAACCAGCAAATTTTTCATCCTTTCTATAGAAAAATCAATGGTCTGGTCTGGGATTTCAATAGCAAAGCTTACTTGAGAAGGTATTGAAATGTTTTTCACTGGAGGTAAAGAAGATTTACCTATTGGTTTGATGCCAAAAAGGGATGCCCATTTCCTCGGTTGCCCCAACCCAGCATCCAATCTGGGACCCCCTCCTGGGTCCTCTAGCGATTGTCCCACATCGGGATCCAATCCTGTGATCTTGATGTCCTTCCCATCATTATGCTTGCTACGCTCAGAGGATCTTTCCTCCTCCCGAATTCTCCCGCCCAAATTCAAAGTTGAATCCGGACGCTCCCGCTCCCTCTCCCTCTCCCGCTCCATGATGTTGCTACCCCTTTTCTTGATTCCTTGTTAATCCAAATGATAACACAGGAAATGCAACACCATAACACAGTCCTTTGTTGTCAAGGAAACCCTGTTAAAGGTAAAACCTCGGTGGTAATTAACACCCACAAATAATGTACTCAGAGTATAGTATCCCTGCTAAAAGATTTAGCCCTGTTAGGAGCTTATTAATGCATTACAATACATAGTCCCTATTAAAGGAAAGACCCTGTTAGGATTCAAGAGTAACAGTATGTTCACTGCCCAGGCACACTGCCTAAAGAAGGTTAAATCCACCCTCAGGACTTATTGTCAAAAATACAAGTGTATATAAGAAATATACAATCCAAGGAACTGTCTGATAGCAATTATATTTTCTTGATCAATTCCAATGAAGTCTCTTAATCACATCCTCTTCTCTACATCCAACAGACTTCGCATAAACAAGCTTGTAGCTTCCACACTTCGGTATTACTATACTTCCATAAAGAAAAACAATATTTCTTTTATATCAATTTGCAATAAGCAAATAGGTCGGCCAATTGAGACATCCCCAATGCACAAATAATTTCTTAACCCCTTGCTAAGATACACACGGTACCTATAACAAGTAAACATCAATTACAATTCATCAAATATAATCCAAGATCCGTAATCCATGCTCAAACTCCATAATATATGCTACATATTTGATGTCGGCCCCAAAGAGGTCTTCTCCACAACACGCACCACAACTGACGTCACCAAGAGTATTGCAACCCAAGAATCATAAAAAAAATTCCTCAACATGTATCATGACATTCCCCAAGCTTGTATATCATGAATCCTTATCACACGCAAGTTATCCTCAAAATACAGAGACTAACTCTATCAAAGATCACTGTCATAGTCCAGTACCCAGACTTTACTAAAACATCTGTAACTCACTCTATCTGTAATATTAAGCCATGCGATCTTAGACATAAGATCACAACACATACCTATACACATCACCATCTTCTCTCATTTTGAAACAACCCTAGAGTGTTAGAATAACTAAGAGGGGGGAGGGTGAATCAATGACCTTAATAATATTCTAAAAATTCAACCAAAAACTTATCTCTCAAATATAATACCCTCAGTTATCTTACAGTCTAATTTCATCAATATGTATGCCATAAATAACTTTAACAAATATAAACTGCTCAGTATAATATATTGTTTATCTTTTCTAAACTTTACCGAGTAGCAACAAATAAACTTAGAGTTAACCGACCAATCCAGTTTCAATAATGTGTAAAACAAAATATCAATGCAATGAACCATATACACATTTGACACATATTTCTTAACATGGAAACCCAATATGGGAAAAACCACCTGGGATTGGTAACCCAAAATAATTTCACTCTTCTGAAGTGGGCTCAGTGAAGAGCCAACCCTGTTAAAGGTTACAATGCACACTGTTAAGTGTGACCATGTTAGATGATTTAAAACCAATAGTTTTTCTTTTGACCTAGCACTCACTATGTTGTGAATAAGAAAACATTTTGATACTCTTGAGTATCTCAATACAATAAGGACTATTAAATCCCACTCAGTTAAGAGATTTTCTTAATCAATGGTTAAACTGATACAGTAAATGATCTGTTCAGAATACAACTTTGATTTACAAATATTCAGATCTATTGTCAGTTCTATAATACCTCTCTGATCAATATAAACTTCAGTTCCTTTCCTTTATTTCTTTCTTCTACTTGGTGAATGCTCTATCCTCTATTGCTTGGTGTCTACAGAATTCCTTGGCTCTGTTCTTCAGCCTATATGATCAGATCTGTATGAAAAATTCTATCTTCACACAAATTATACTCAACATTCCTCTCCTTGATAATTAATTCCTTGTATATTTATATAGACATGATTAGCCACTCAATCTCCTTGTTTTTATTGTAGATCTCTTCTTGATCCATAAAAATTTCCATGCATTGCTTTATCCCATAAAGCTCTCCTTTAGTTTTATTCCATAAATCTCTCCTTGATAACTGTGAATAGAATGTCCTTTAAATCTTTGTCCTTTCTTTAGTTTAACTAATTTTTGAAAATAAAGCAATCAATTAGTAAATCCCTCAATTGTAGATCTTCCAACTAAGCAATTTTTCATTCTTTAACTTTAGTTATGCTTAGTCATCATCTTCAATTTACTATGGTGCTTGATATACACTTGCTCGATAACACTTTCTCAATTACTACTATGCTCGATATACATAGTGAACTGCTTAGTGTTCAGTGTCACTCGGTGTATACTTACTTTTTATGTTTTACCGGCCACATGAACTTTGTCTCTTCAGATATTTAAGGTTATGAGAACATGTGTATGAACAATCAAACTATATCAAGTTGACATCAATGAAAATACAATACATTAACTGATTTAATGTCTTGCATTCACTTTTGCATCTCAGTGATCATCAACTTATCATCTTCAAGCATTCAACCAGTTATAGTTCATCAATCTCTCCCTTTGGCATTGATGGAAACACAATATGAAATACGCATTATAAAATATGCCATAACATACCAAACTTATTATTCTATAACCAATTCAAATATCTGAATCTTGGTAAGCTCTTCTAGCTTAGATTTGATTCTGTTGTGTTCTCTCCCTTTCTTCATTCCCTTCAATGGATAGGTGTAGCAATTTTTCCTTCTGATTCTGTCTCTCCCTTTCTTTTAGAATTGCTTCTCCCTTTTCTGGATAGATATGCATTGTTAACTCTCTCTCTCTCTCTCTCTCTCTCTCTCTCTCTCTCTCTCTCTAATTCTCTCCCTTTGACGGATGGTAATTTCATTGAATCTTTCTCTAATGGATATTTTATTCTACAAGTTGGATATTTCATTTCTTCTCATTGATGTATATTTCATTGAATATTTCTCTCCCTTTGACAGCAATGCCAAAAAAATATACACCTCTATAGTAGCCAACAACATTTTTCTCCCTTTGAATATTTCTCTCCCTTTAGTGGACTGATATGTCATTGTAGTCCATATCTTAGCTTGCATTAGCATGATTAATCTTCTAATAATGTGTAGGCTGATGCAGCCTCCAAGTCAGCTTAGTGACCAGTAGACAAGGGACAAACCCCTATTCTATTCCTCAGGTATTCAAATGTATCTTTTGGAAATGGTTTTGTGAATATGTCTAGGAGTTGTTCTTTGGATTGTATATATTCCAATATCACTTGTTTCTCTTGTACTTGTTCCCTTAAGTAATGATACTTAATAGATATGTGTTTTTTCTTAACATGCATCATAGGGTTCTTTGAAATGTTTATAGCACTTGTATTATCATAATAGATAATTACTGGGTCAAGAACTTCCTCATTCACACCTTTCAGCAATTGCTTGATCCATGCAATGTTAGAGAAATTTGCAGCAGTAGCTACATATTCTACTTCTGTAGTTGATTGAGATATGCATCCTTTATTTTTACTTATCCATGTGACAAGTTTGTCACCCATAAAGAATGCTCCTCCTATAGTTTTCTTTCTATCATCTATGTTTCCAGCCCAATCAGCATCAGTATAAACTTGTAGCTCAAATTTTCCTTCCCTATTGTACCACAAACTATAGTCTTTAGTATTCTTCAGATACCTCAAAATTATTTTAACAACACTCATGTGTGATTCCTTAGGATTTATAGAGAATCTTGCAACTATACCAACTGCATGTGTTATATCAAGTCTAGTGTGTACAACATACATTAGTTTACCAATCGTAGATCTATATAAGGTCTAATTTACCTTAGTTGTCTTGTCTTCCTTTGTTGATTTGCATCCAGTTGTCATACGTGTTCCAACTCATTTGGATTCCTCCATCTTGAATATCTTCAGAACTTCTTTAATGTATTTGGATTGCGTGATGTAGGTGCCTTCATCCTGTTGTAGAATCTCTAGACTAAGAAAAAATTTAATCCCTCCAAACATTGACATTTAAAATTCTTTGTTCATTTCATCAGCAAATGACTTGCATAGCATATCATTACCTCCAAATATGATATCATCAACAAATATCTCAGCAATCAAAGCCTTATCATCAATATCTCCTTTTAAATACAAATTACTGTTGTCACTTGTTCTAACAAATCCAATACTAATGATATAAGAGTGAAGTCTTTCATACCATTCTCTCGGTGCTTGTTTCAATCCATACAAGGCTTTGTGTAGTTTACAAACCATGTTCCTCTTGTTAGGATCAAAAACCCGTTTAGGTTGTTCAATGTATACTTCCTCTTCTAGTATTCCATTCAAAAATGCAAATTTAACATCCATTTGGTATACTTTGAATCCTTTAAAAGTAGCATAAGAAAGTAGCATTCTTACTCCTTCTAGTCTAGCAACAAGTGTAAAGGTTTATCCATAATAAATACCTTCTTCTTGTGCATACCCTTTGCATACTAGTCTTTCTTTGTTCCTTCTGACTTCTCCATTCTCATTAAGTTTGTTTCTGAAAATCCATTTGGTGCCAATGACATTTTTGTCACTCAGTCTAGGTAATAATGTCCATTTTTTATTCTTCTCAATATGTTCAATCTCTTTATTCATTGCACTAACCCACTCTTGATTTTCAAGTGCAGGATTAACAAATTTAGGCTCAAAATCACAAATCAAACATCTATTGTTAAGTGACTTACTTATTGTTCTCATTCCTACTCTTTTGTCCCCAATGATTTAGTCTTGTGGATGATGTATTCTGACATATTTACAAAGTATAGGTTTAGATCTTTGATCTTCATCATTTGGTTCAGCATTGTGAGCATTTTCCTGATTCTTAGTGTGTGCAGCATGGTCCTTGGTTGCATTGTTCTATCACTCACATAAGATGTCAGGTTCTTCTATGTAGACAAATCTATTGTAATCTTCTGGTTCCTTTCTTCTTTCCTCATCATTGTTCTCAGCAAATTCATCCACTTTAACATTTTCACTCTCAATGATTTTGTTAGAATATTTGTTTAGACATTTATAAGTTTTGCTTTTATTAGAATATCGTAGAAATATTCCTTCATCACTTTTAGAGTCAAGTTTCCCATTTCTATCTTCTTTTAGTATATAAAATTGAATTCCAAAAATTCTAAAGTAACTCACATTTGGTGTGTATCCATACCATAGCTCATAAGGTGTCTTATTTGTGTCTTTCTTCAATTGAACTCAATTTAGTGCATAGACAACAGTGCTTACAGATTCTCTCCAGAATGTTTGTGTGATTCTTTTTTCAATCATCAGTGTTCTCAAACAATCAACAATTGATCTATTCCTCCTTTTAGCAATCCCATTTTGTAGTGGTGTTCTTGGTGTAGGAACTTGTCTTGTAATCCCAAGCTCATTAAAAAGTTATTGAATTCATCAGAAATAAATTCTCCTCCTCTATCTAATCTTAAACATTTCATTTATTTTCCACTCTGTTTTTCAACTTTAGCTTTATACCATTTGAACATTTTAAATGCTTCAGATCTTTCTTTTAATAACATGATAGTCATCATCCTAGAATAGTCATCAACAAATAGAATAAAGTATTTATCACCATAATATCTCTTTTTTCTCATTGGTCCACATAAGTCAGTATGGACTAAGTCTAGAATAGCATTACATGTGTAGGTTTTTCTCTTGAAACTAGACTTTGTCATTTTTCCTATTTGACAATTCTTGCACATAACATGGTCAGGCTTTGAAATACTCAATAAGCCTCTCACTTTTCTTTTCTTACTTATCTTAACCATGTTGTCAAGACTCACATGGCATAACCTTTTATGTTATAACCAAACATCTTCATTTCTAGCCAACAAACAAGTGGTCTCAATATCATCAAGATATAATAGATTACCTTTTGTTTGTTCATCGGCCAGTACCGGTAAAATTTCCTATTCCATTATATATCATTGCCTTTTTTTTCTCAAATGCAACTTGGCGTCCTATGTTGTTTAGCTGTGAAACACTCAATAGATTATAGTTAAGTCCTTTCACCCAATATGCATTTTTACATCTAATTAGATTATTCAACATGATGGTACCTTTTCCTTCAACTAGGCAAGGTCAGTAATTACCCATCCTAACTGATCCACCATTATAATATTCAAAAGTTTTAAAATTTTCTTTATCTCAATTCATGTGATGAGTACAACCACTATCAATAATCCAGACATCATTTTTGCTAACTTTAGATATGAGTGATGTTTCAACATACCTTTCTTCTTTGTCTGAATCATCCTTCATAGTAACAAATACTACCTGAATATCTTCATCAGAATCAGTGTCATAATTTTCATCTTTGTTCTCAACCAGGTAACAAGCCTTCTTTCCTTTGTCCTTGTAATCTCGGTTATCTCCTATGTCAGAGTGTTGGTTGCTTTTGTAGTCTCAGTCATCACTTATGTCATACTTTTTTTCATAAGATCTGTCATTATTTCTTTCATCCTTTCTCTTGTTAGGGAATCTAGCAGCAAAATATCCAATTTCTTTTCAATTAAAACAAACCAATGGTAATTAACCTTTATATCTTCCTTTACCTTTATGTAATCTCCTAGCCATTAGTGCTTCAAGTTTATCATGTTCTTGTTGATCACTATTACTATCACTATAATTTTTCATAGTGTGTTTGTTACTTGATTTTCTTATTTTCATAGAAGACTTGAATGTAGACTCAATAGTAGGTAAGACATTGTTCTCATAGTTGTTCATCTCAAATGAAATAAGTCTACCAATCAAACTATCAAGAGTAACATTGTTATTAGCTACTGCTCTCATTTAGTGAATTGCAGATACTCTAATAGCATAAATAGGAAGTAAGGTTCTCAAAATTTTACTTACAAGTGTTTCTTCTTCAATTACTCCTCCTACTCCATGGATAGTATTAACAACTTATTTTATTATGTCATTATACTGAGTGATGTTCTCTCCTTCTTTCATTCTCAGATCATCAAAATTTCCTCTTAGGCTTTCATCTTTAGCTATCAGCACATTGGTATCTCCTCCATGTACTAGCTTGAGTTTGTCCCACATTTTCTTTGCAAAGGTGTATCATTTCACATCTTCAAATTCAGCATCGGTTAGTGAAGAAGCAATTTATATCAACATAGAATTGTGTTCATGTTTCTCTCTTGATTGATCAATAGTCAGAGGTCCAATAGGTGCAACATATTCAATATCTAAGTGTTGTGTAACATCATTTCCAATACCAAATAGATGAAGTATTATCCTACTTTGTGATGATGCAAATTTGTCCTTGTTCAACTTAGGCACATCCCTTTTACTCATCTTGTGATATTTATCTTAAGTCCCTTTAAACTTTTCTTCCAAGCACCAAAGCTCTGATACCAATTATTAGAATAATTGAGAGGGGGGGGGTGAATCAGTGGCCTTAATAATATTCCAAAAATTCAACCAAAAAATTATCTCTCAAATATAATACCCTCCGTTATCTTATAGTCCAATTTCATCAAGATGTATTCCATAAATAGCTTTAACAAATATAAACTACTCGGTATAATATATTGTTTATCTTTTCTAGACTTTATCGAGTAGGAAAAAATAAACTTAGAGTTAACCAACCAATCCATTTTCAATAATGTGTAAAACAAAATATCAATGCAATGAATCATATACACATTTGACACATAGATTTTAACGTGGAAACCCAATATGGGAAAAATTACCTGGGACCGGTAACCCAAAATAATTTCACTCTTCTAAAGTGAGCTCGGTGAAGAGCCAACCCTGTAAAAGGTTATAATACACATTGTTAAGTGCGACCTTGTTAGAGGATTTAAAACCAACAGTTTGTATTTCGACCTAGTACTCACTATGTTGTCAACAAGAAAACCTTTTGATACTCTTGAGTATCTCAATACAATAAGGACTGTTAAATCTCACTCAGTTAAGATATTTTCTCAATCGATGGTTAAACTAATACAATAAATGATCTGTTCAAAATACAACTTTGATTTGCAAATATTCATATATATTGTTAGTTCTATAATACCTCTCTGATCAATATACACTTCAGTTCCTTTTCTTTCTTTCTTTCTTTCTTTCTTCTTCTTGGTGAATGCTTTGTGCTTTGTTGCTCGGTGTCCGCAGAATTCCTTGGCTCTGTTCTTCAGCCTATATGGTTAGATCTGCATGAATAATTCTATCTTCACACACATTATACTTAGAATTCCTCTCCTTGATAATTAATTCCTTATCTCTTTATATAGACATGATTAGCTGCTCAATCTCCTTATTTTTTTCGTAGATCACTTCTTGATCCATAAAACTCTCCATGCATTGCTTTATCCCGTAAAGATCTCCTTTAGTTTTATTCCTTAAATCTCTCCTTGATAACTATGAATAAAATATACTTTAAATATTCTTCCTTCCTTTAGTAACTAATCATCAAAAATAAAGAAATCATTCAGTCAATCCCTAAATTGTAGCTCTACCAGCTAAGCAATTTTTCATTCTTTAACTTCAGTTATGCTTGGTCATCATCTTCAATTTACTACGGTGCTTGGAATACACTTTCTCAGTTACTACTATGCTTGATATACACTATGAATTTCTCAGTGTTCACTGTCACTCAGTGTATACTGACTTTTTATGTTTTACCGGCCACATAAACTTTGTCTCTTTAGATCTTTAAGGTTATGATAATATGTGTATGAACAATAAAACTATATCAAGTTGACCTCAATGAAAATATAATACATTAACTGATTTAATGTATTGCATTCACTTTTGCATCTTGGTGATCATCAAGTTATCATCTTCAAGCATTCAATCAGTTATAGTTCATCATAGAGTACCCATACACTTATGTTATTCATCAAGCAACAGTAATAACCAGTATATTCTTCCTTAAAATAAACATATGTTGACATTTCTAACAAAACATGAATGCCAACAACAACATAAACCAATTCCAACAGTCTCCACCTTTGGCATTGATGGAAACATATGGGAAAATCCATCAACCCAAAATTACTCACTCTCAATACAATCTTCTCAATATCCTCAACACAACTCTCCCTAAAATATTAGGGATTTTTACATGGAATCTCTCCCCCTTTGACAACAATGGAAAAGGGTGCCATAACTCTTCATCTTTCCTATGCAAGGTGTAGATTTTTAAAATATTCATGTCTCCAACAACCAAGTGCAAAATCACCCAAATGTGTTCTATAATATTCTTATGATCACTCCCCTGGAAGAGTAGATCCATACATCAAGTCTAGAAAATGATATAGCTTTTAAAGCCACTAGACCGATGCATTCCTGCATAAATTTAGTTCTCCCAAGGAGGGGCTCTCACCCTGAACATACCTATGAGATACTCAAAGGAATCCTTTGGCAAAGGTTTATAAAATATATTTTTTGTATGTCCCTTTGTGCTGATATACTCTAATCTAATCTCCCTTTCTACAACCTTTTCTCTCAAGAAATGATACTGTATGGAAATATGTTTAGTATTTGAATGTATAACTAGACTCTTTGACATATTCATTGTACTAGTGTTATCACAATGGATAACCACTAGCTCATAAAATTTTATCCCAATGTCCTTCAGCATTTTATTCATCCAAATAATCTGTGTACAATTTTTAGCAGCAGCAACATACTCTGATTCAGCAGTAGACTGATATATACAATCCTGCTTTTTACTTAACCAAGAAACCAATATTTTTCCAAGAAAAAATTCACCACCACTTGTACTCTTTATGTCCTCAATATTTCCTTCCCAATTAGCACTAGTATAAGTATGCAAATCAAAATCATCTGATTTCTTATACCATAAGCCATAATCCAGTGTTCATTTTAGATATCTAAATATTCTTTTCATGACACAAAGGTGTGTCTCTTTAGGATCTTCTTGATATCTTTCCACAATTCCAACTGCATTATCAATATCTGGTCTGGTGTAAGTAAGATATTGTAAGCCTCCAATCATAGATTTGTACTTTGTCTAAAAAACACTCTAAGATTCATCAAAAGTAGTAAGCTTGTGACCAGTAGCCATAGGTGTTCCAACAGGTTTACAATATTCCATTCCAAACTTTTTCAACATTTATTTAAGATACTTTGTCTAAGAAATAAAAATACCATTCTTGTTCTGATTAATTTGCAATCCAAGGAAAAAATTCATATCACCAATAATTGACATCTGATCAAATTCAATTTCCATTTCCTTAGAGAAATTTTTACTCATTACATCATTTCCTCCAAAAATTATATCATCAACAAAAACTTAAACTATTATAATTCCATCTTCACTAGTTCTTAAGTATAAATTACTATCTACATTACCTTTTGTGAAACCAAGACAAAGTAGATACCTATCCAATCTTGTATACCATGCTCTAGGTGCTTTTTTTAGTCCATACAAATCCTTCTTCAACTTTAAAATCATATCCTCATCTTTCATTAGAGGAAATCCATCAAGCTGTTCAATATATACTTCCTCTTCTAGATCTCCATTCAGAAATGTAGATTTCACATCCATCTAATATACTTTGAAGTCTTTGTGTGCAGCATAAGAAAGAAATAATCTTACAACCTCAAGCCTAGCAAAAGGATCAAATATTTCTTCAAAGTCTACACCTTCTAGTTGTGAGTAGCCTTTACAAACTAGTCTTTCCTTATTTCTTAAAACCATTCCTTCTTCATTCATCTTGTTTTTGAAAACCCACTTAGTTCCTATAACATTCTTATATTTAGGTCTAGGAACCAGTTCCCAAGTGTTATTTTTCTTTATCAGTTCCAATTCTTCCTACATAGCCTTAGTCCAAGATTCATCTCTACATGCCTCATCAATAGATTTTGGTTCAACTTGAGAAATCAAACAAATATCATCTCTTAATATTGATCTTGTCATCATTCCTTTATTTGCATTTCCAACAATTTGATTTTCATGATGGTTTTTCTTAACATATCTTGGAGTCTTAATAATTTGAGTAGGATAATTTGAGTCATCTTGACATACCTTAATCTCATGTTCAATCTCAAAAGGTTCTTCTTGACCTGCAGTAACCTCCTTTATCTCTCGTCTTGTTGTAGTCATATATTCTTTCTTGAATCTTGAACTTTTCATCAATCCTCACATCAATAGTTTCAATCATCTTTCTCAATATCAAATTGAAACATTTATAGTATTTTCTCTTATTGGAATAACCAAGAAAGATTCCTTCATCACTTCTAGCATCAAAATTTCCTATTTTATCATCTCTTTTGATTTAGCATTTACCACCAAATATTCTGAAGTTTTTCACAGTAGGAGTATGATTAAACCATAATTCATAAGGATTCATACTTGCACCTTCTTTGATCTAAAATATGTTCAAAGTATAAAAATAGTACCAAAAAATTCTCTCCAATGAACATGTGATACATTTCCTTCTAGCAACATGGCTCTTGGAGAATCTAATATTGTTCTATTTCTTCACTCTACTATCCCATTATGTTGTGGTATCCTAGGATCATATGTTCATCTATATATTTCATGCTCTTCACAGTAGGTATTGAACAAGTCTGAAGTAAACTCTCCACCTCTGTCTGATATCAAACATTTTATCTTTAAACCTGATTCATTCTCAACTTTTTCTTTGAATATCTTGAATTTGTCAAAAGCCTCAGATTTCTCTCTCAGATATGCAACCCACATCATTCTAGAAAATTCATCAAAAAAATATAAAATACCTTTCACCATAGTAAGGCCTCATTATTCTAGGACCACATAGATCTGTATTCGGTAGATCCAACTTCCCTTTCGCTGAGTAAGATTTTCTTATGAAATTGCCTCTAGTTTGTTTTCCCATTATCAATATTATCAAAATTCACATGAAAAAATCTTATATGTCATAACCAACTATCATCAACCTTTACAAAAAATAAATAAACCTCAGATGTATTGAATTAAAATACATTACCTCTTGACTTAGTACCAGATGTGATCAATTCTCTTGACATACTTTTGATAGAGCATTTCCCATAAATGAATTTCAATTGATAACCTTTGTCCACTTGTTGTCCAACACTTATAAAATTATTCTTAATTTCATCAACAAGTAACACATCATCAATATTATTCTATCTATCCAAAGAAATAGATCCAAGTCTAATGATAAGCTTAGGAGTGTTGTAACCAAATCTCACAACACCACCATCATACTTGGTTAGCTTAACAAATTTATTTCTATCCCCATTAATATGTTGTGAACAACCACTATGTATGACCCATTCAAATTTATTTTCAACATGTGACACTAGGGATCTTTCTTCATGAATAGGTTCATCGTCCTTGATAGCAATAAATCCAATCTCATCATAATCAATAGCATCATCATCAGAAATACCTTCACTAGAATAGTAACAATCCTTATCCTTGGAATACCAAGGTTTATCAAACTTATATTTATGCTTAGGAACCCTTTTACAACATCTAGATGCAAAATGACCTATCTTATTACATGAAAAACATTTTAGAGGTAACTTTCCTTCAAATTTTCCCCTACATCTATTCTCTCTTTTAGTGACTAGGACCACAATTTCATCTAACTTTCTTTGTTCTTCCTATATTTGTTCACATTCCTCAACATATTCACCAATTTATTCTCTCAAGTTACGTTTGCTAGTGCTTGTAGTCCTTGATAAAATATTTTTATTTTTATGCACAGTCACCTTAAATGTTGTCTCAACTTTAGGTAATGAATCTCCCAACTCTGTGGCCTCAAAGGTAGTTAATTTAGCAATCAACATCTCTTTATTGAAGTTCATCGTCAAAGGTATGATCTCCTCTATAGCTTTCATTTTAGTTTTGTAAATAGGTGTCAAAGATCTAATAATATTTACAATCACTTCTTCTTCATTGTATGTGCCTCCATATTTTCTAATGTCAATAAAAACCTCAGTAACTCTCTGTACATAAGCTCTAATGTTCTCATCATCTTTCATTTTCATATTTTCCATCCTTGTCTTCCAATTTTGCAAATTTTCTTTCTTAGTAAACTTATCTCCTTCATATAGTGCTTCTAATATTGACCAAATTTTATGTGGACAATCCAAGTCTTTAACCTTTGTGAATTCACCTTCATAGAGCACACTAATCAATGCTTCTCTTGCAATTATGTTATAACAAAAAAGGCCTATTTTTATCACCAGTAGCTTTATCCAATTCATCTTTAGTCTTAATAGGTTCATCCTTCTTTGTGATCATCTAATAATCAATTCTTGGACACAGTAAATGAGTTCTCATTTTGTTCTTCCAGCTTTCAAAGTTTTCTAGATGAAACTTCAGACTATCCTTCCTATAGAGTGCCATTTTTAGAATCACCTCAAGTTGTTAAGATTTCTCTCTAAGGGCCAGAAGCTCTTATACCAATTGTTAGGAATAATAGTCCACCAACACAAATAAGAGGTGGGGGGTGATTCATTTGTGAGATAGATTATTAAACATTAATGATTATAAACCAAAACTTTAAGCACAATTATAACACACTAAATGCAACACCATAACACAATCCATTGTTGTCAAAGAAACCCCGGTGGGAATTAGCACCCACAAATAATGTACTAAGAGTATAGTATCCCTGCTAAAATATTTAACCCTATTAGGATCTTATTAATGCATTATAGTACATAGTCCCTACTAAAGGAAAAACCCTATAAGGAGTCAAGAGTAATAGTAGGCTGACTACCCAGGCACACTACCTAAAGAAGGTTAAATCCACCCTCAGGACTTACTATCTGAAATACAAGTGTATATAAGAAATATACAATCTAGTGAACTATCTAATAGCAACTGTCTTTGCTTGATCAGTTCCAATGAAGTCTTTTAATCACATCCTCTGCTTTACATCCAATAGACTTCACATAAACAACCTCACAGCTTCCACACTTCACTATTACTACACTTCCATAACATAAAAAATAATCTTTCTTTTATATAGATTTACAATAAGAAAATAGGTCATCCAATTAAGACTTCCCCAAAGCACAAATAATTACTTAACCCCTTGTTAAGATACACAAGATACCTATAACAAGTAAACATCAATTAGAATTCATCAAATATAATCCAAGATCTATAATCCATGCTCGCACTCCATAATAAATACTACATCTTTGAATTTGGCCCCAAATAGGTCTTCTCAAGAACACATGCCACAAGTGATGTCACCAAGATTTTTACAGCCCAAGAATCATAAAAAAATATTCCTCAACATGTCTCCTGAAATTGACCAAGCTCGCATATCATGATTCCTTATAACACACAAGTTATCCTCAAAACACAGAGACTAACTCTGTTAAAGATCACTGTCACAGTCCAGTACCCAATATTCACTAAAAATTTTGTAACTTAGTCTATCTACAATATTAATCCATGTGAACTTAGACATAAGATAAAAACACATCACCATATTTTCTTGCTTTGAAACAACCGTACAATACCCATATACTTTTTCCACTCATCAAGAAATGGTAATTACCAGTTTGTTCTTCCTTCATAGAAATATAAGTTGACATCAGTGATAAAACATGAATGCCAACAACAACAGAAACCAGTTCCAACAAGTGTTACCACAAAGGGGGAGATTGTTAGCAATATAGACTAAATTTTGTCATTAATGCCCACCTAATATGTCCATTAATGTAAACCTTATGGAGTGTTGTGTTTATTTATGTGTGGAAGATGATAGAGGTCTACAAATGAGTGTAAAAATGTCTAGTGATGATGTTGAGTCAGTCTCTGGTATTTCTAAATAGTGATAGTATGGAAGCCTAAATATTTAAGAAATAGTATTTGAAGTCCTTAAGGGAGAATGCTATAATTTAATCCATATAAGAAGTTTATGGCTTGTGATTTTGTTTGTAATGTATATATTTTGTACATATCACACTATTATCCCAAAATATTAAATGATAAATTTTTAAGTTATAGTTTGTTAACGACAAGACTGTCTATCAGGGCTTGTCTAGAGAACACTTTTCATTGCCTTGTAAGGTTTTTTGGTGGATTAGACTTGGTAGATAAATTTAGAAGGATTGCATAGTGTTTGAGTTTATAATTCAGGTGTTGGTTTTCTCTACAAGTGTAGTTGTATTGTTCTAATGTTCACAATCATTATCTATGTTGGTCTCTAGCTAACTCCGTCGTTGTCTTAATTGAATTATGATTTTTTAGTACAAATATGGAGTAGAGGTTGGGTTAAGATATTTTTAAGGGTCTTACCATGATGTTTTAAGATCCACATCAATTAATTTGTATTGGAGGATGTTTCTTGGCTGACTACTTTTTGATTAAGGTAAAAATAGGTTTTGAAGGGGCCCTGAAACTCTTTACAGGTAGATTTTGAGGGGGATCTAAAACCCCACTAAAATGAAACACTTATAAGGAATAAACATTTTAAAACCAATAGCCCAAAACCATCACACAACCAACAACTTACAAAGAATAACCACTAATGTCCCAATTGCCCAAAGACCAGAGAAGCCTCACATCAGAAATAGTTTGTTGGGGTTTTAAAGCTCCCCAAACACTTATCCATAGTTTTGAAATGCAACCCAAAAAACTTAGGATAAACAAGAGACTCCCTATAAGAGAAAGGAAAAAAAGAATTAGTCTCCACCATAGGACAGACCAGCCCAAAAATGTGCCTTTAACCTTAATCACAAACACCCAACATCTAGGATGGGCCCTTGAAAATTATCAGCATCCATCTACAAACTCCTACCAGAAAATAGTAAAAAAAGTGCCTAAAAACACAAAGAGAGGGTTAAAAGGGACTCCCTCATCCATAGCTTTGGCGTAAATTCCTACAACCATAAGATCCTACATCAGGTGAATAAAACTCTGACAACTAGCAATGATAGGACACTTGGGGTTAGAACTTGGGGGAAAAAAGACCACATACCAGCCAACACCAAGGGCTTACCTCCAACACTATTCTGGCACCACACCACAACCCACCCAACCTCAATAAGAGAAGGGCCATCCACCAACCAGATCTAACCTGAAACCATGTAGCAAAATGAGAGAGGAGACCACTCGCAACCACTAAGAACCTCCACCCAACAACCATAGTCCACCTCCATAGGATGTGTCTCCATCAAAATAGGATCTTCCACCTCAATAGGAATCAAGGATGAAGGGAGCAGAAGCAAAGAATGTCTCCTCTACCAAAAAGCCACAAGATAAAACCCCACCTCTATAGGGGTATACTCCACCTCTATAGGAGTATGGCACATATGAAGAAGGCCATCAAAAGAATCCCCCTGAAGAGAGACGTCCAGGCCACAGTCCCCAAAGGAAAAAAAACATCCAAAAATAGGGGAAAGGTAAACATGGAAGTGACCAACCTCATAGAAGAGGAAGAGGAAATGCTAACCTTAATAGAGTCCAACCTTTCCATAACAAATTTGTGCCTTGCTCCAATAGACTGGTTGTTTAATAATAGATTGCTAGAAAGCCGATAAGAATATTTGTGAGTGTGACACTCACAAGAAGGGCTTGATCCCCCCACATACCAAATCATGAAACAAGACCCATCACAAGCAGCGGTCATCAAACTCTAAGCCCCTGAGAGAAGAATAGGGGAAAATAGGGACCCCCAGTATCCCATCCCCCATCAATGACCACGTAGCACGGGAACCACCCAAGAGCCCAACCCCCATCATCTTTATCATTGTCTTCACCCTCAGTAACATCCCCATATTCTATTCTTACTCCTATAAAAACCCTAGCACCACATGCACTACCTCTGCCCACTTTCTTCCCAACCATAATTTTATCTTTGATACGTAGTTTCTTGAACAATTGTTTCCAATTCTAGGCCGACTAGTTAACATGATTTATTGTTACATTTAATGTAAACCATGGAGGATGATTTATGAAGTATGATTATTTGGAATTGACTTGGGAATATGTTTTGTGATGTACTTAGTTCCCCTTTATCTCCTAGGGTCAACCACATTGAGTGCAATTATTCATGGTAGAAGATTTTGTGTAAATAATATTTATTCATATCATGGTTGACCTAGTTGAGGGTTTCCATATTGATTAAGTTAATATAAATAAATGTGCAGATGTTTTATTTAAGGTGTGGATTGAGTATGAATGACATGTATGTGAAAGTAATAGAGAAAAAGTGTGAATATCACTTTGTGATACAGTTTGATGATAATATATTTTATATTGTTAGATTTTGACTCAACAAATGTGTGAGTTGTGCTTGGAAGGCTATTGGTCACTTGAAATAGTGGTTGGAGGATAATTTAAATGATGAGGATAAATTATTAATTTCAATTCATCATATTCCTATGCCTAATAGAAGAAATTATATCCTTTTGGCAGCTTGTGTATATTTGTATGTTGTCTTGGATTTGTGTGCTTCAGTTTGTAAGTCCTTTTGTATGTTTCCCTAGCATCATGTTTCTGTTGGAAAGTGACAACAAGCCCATAAATACTAATGTGGATGCAATGGATGAGGATGAGATAATAAATCCATCTCTTATGGCCTTTTCTAAGGATAGGCAAAGATCTGAGAAGAAAACTGAAAAACAAGGCTAAAGTGTTGGACATGGCAGTGGACATAATTAATAAAATTCCACCTATACCTTTTACTTTCCTAAGTAATGATACAACTAAGAACTTGGGAAAATTCCTTGATGAATTTCATGATCACTTTACTTCTTTGGAGAAGGTCTCAACTAAGAATATTGAGAAGAAATACATGGTGAAGAAGCTAGATGAAATGTGGAAAGAAATAAAGTGGGATATGGGTATAGTGGATTCCACGATTTTTGAATTAAGGACTTGTATTGTGCATAGAAATAAAATATATAGTTGTTGCATAAATCCTTTTAGACCTGTAAAAAATGTTGTGGACATAATACACAATAATGAGAAGATATTGGACAACTTAGTGAAGGATTGTGGACCCTCTTCATAGTCAGTTACAAAATTAGACAAGGAAGTGTCCAAATTGTTGGACAAGGTAAGTGTGCTATAAACTGAGAAGTTAAGAGCATTGGGGAGATTTATTGAGTTTAGGAGTGTGATTACTCCTCATTTTTCATTCTTGGAAAAGAACCTTGAGGATGTGAAGACAACGAAGAAGTCCCTTGATGGATCTATACCTATAGTATTTAAGGATGTTGAGATCTCATCCTTTGCCTTGAATGGTTTAATCCAGGTTGGTCATACCTTGAAGAAGACATGGGAAGTAGATGGAAGGGTTTTGGAAACCTCTTTCCAAGACATACTTCCCATGGTGTGAGTTTTGGTGAGAATTCCTAAGTTTTTTCCTTGTATATAAATATATTTTTGTATATATCTTTTCCATTGATGTCAAAGAGGGAGTAATAGTTGTGAAAATTTTATAGCAAAATTTTTAAGGGGTGTAGAGACAATAGTTTGGCATTGGGAACTTAATCATTTTTCACTAAGTGTTGCCATAAATTCCAAAGGGAGGGATTCTTGAAAAGTGGCCAAGGATGTATAGAATATATTTTGTCATTTATGGAAACACTACTTATTGGTATGGTTAATTAGAGTACAGTTCAATTTTGGATATCCAGTCTTGGAAAAATGACTAAGTCCACAACCATTCTTCTGGATATAGTTGCACACTTTTGCCTCACAAACACAGTATGTGGTGATTTAAGTCATGCATTCTTAGATGAAGGTAGTATGGAGCATTGTATGGCTTCAGTTATGGTCTCTTATATTTTGGAGTTGAATGGAGAGAGTTACAACATGTTCTTGGCATGCAAAGACAATATAGCAGTAAATAGGGAAGATGAAAGGTCACGATGGTTAAGGGAGTAAAATGTGGATTCAAGTAGTGCTATTTTGGATATAGGTCAAGTCCTATCCTATATTGATGTATGTGTGATCTCATATTTTTTATTTACTCTTTGGTTATGTATTGGACACGTTTGGTAATGCATGTGTGAGCCGACTAGACATATTATGAGATCGAGTATATAAGTGGATATGTTTTTGAGATGCAAAGATGAAGAAGGTGTATTGGAATGCATTATGATCTCAGAATAATGTAGAGGATATTGCAAGTTATGATTGGAACTACTTAAGCACATAATATGCTTGTATAGTTCATCTTTTGTGGGTACCATCCTCACTAGGGTTTTTCCCTTAACAGGGCTTCCTCATGAACAAATCATGGTGTTATGATTTATTTTCTTTATGCATATGTTCTCTTTATTCCAATAATTGCATGGTTAAGCTTGAATTCTTTAAAATTGATTAAAAGTGCTACAACAGTGATTCAACCCCCTTCTCAGTGTTCGCATCTTTCCCTAAGGTTGTGTACCTTAACTTTTAAGTCCAAATTAGGAGTAGTGAACTTCCTTCGCCTCAACGCTTAAACATTGTATTCAACTATATATATATGGCTGTGTCCACCAAGTTGTGACCCAAAAAAGTAGACAAATGCTTTAAAAAAATTTAAATTTCATATAACCCTATCAGGTTATTGAAATTTCAAAATTGTACTAGGCTTGGTAACCAAGCCGAGACAATATTATTAAAGAACTATCTTTCTCAGAACCCGATCGGGTTCTAAGATGTTTCTAACAACCTGATCGGGTTATTAGAAACATATTTTTTTTTTCAAAGCTTGTGGATTAGGCCATTTCTAACACCTAGACCACAGAGTAGTGGAGTGGAGGAGGGAAAAAACACATTAGAACCTGATCGTGCTTTGAAGAAAACAATGTTTCTTTAAAATTTCCACATTTTCAAGCAATGGTGCCCCATAACAAAGGTATGTTTTTTTTGTTTTTGTTTTTTTGTTTTTTTTGCATTTGTAATCAAATTAGGTTATGTTATTGATTTTTTATTTTCTTTTATTAATTTCATATCAAATTCATCAAAAAACCTAAGAACAGGAAAAATAAATGAAAGACCACCTCCCGTAAACCCTCCTCAAAATTCTCCTCATCCACCACCATCACCACCTGTAAACCCTCCTCAAAATTCTCCTCATCAAAAACCGCCACCACTTGTAGACCCTCCACATGTTCCATTAGATCATGTAAATGAAATACAAGACGACCTCATGCAATGCCTTAACCAAAATAGTTCACAAATTAATATATTAGTTAATAGGTTGAAGGCTTCTGACCTTCAGCATCAATCTACCCTCGTCACTACATTAGAAAAAATGTCCAACAGTGCAAATGAGGTGTCTCAAGAGGTGAAAAAATGGGGTTCATGGATGGATAGGTGTCATACATATTATGTTGATGGTTTATCATATGAGGATGTGAAAAGAAAAGGCATACAAAAATGTGACATATGTTCCCTTTTTACCGATCCTAATACTAGCAATTCCCTAGAAGATAATAAAAAATAGTTTCCTATACATTTGTGTTCTCAAAGGGGGATGAAATCAGATTTTTTGGATAGGTGGTACATGGCATTTGACCAACCACCTTGTAATAATAATGAGGTTCCTTTATATTTTTTTAGAAATCTATATTGTTAGTTTATCCTCGGCGATAAACTGAATTACTTTGACTTTTGTGAGTTCAAGAGTAGAGCGAGAGGCTCTGTTGGAGATTTGCCTTTGAGCCAGTGGTTGACTATATGTTTGTCATTGATGACAACATATAGTATGTAGAAGTGTCCTATATGTAATCCTCGGTATGGATATGTTCGAGCCTTGCACATTTATTTTTATGTTGTAAACATATTCATTATGCTATGTTCATAGATGCATATTCAGTTGTGCAGTTGAAGTTGAGTTATGATGATCTATTTGCCAGTTATAGTTTTAGGAGATTGTTTATTAAGAGCCAACAATATTTTTATTGTTTCTTTAGTTGCGCCTATCATTTGGATATGTGTGTTTGGATTCATGTTCAATCATGAGTTCAGAATGTTATGTTAAGAGCGCTGAACATGTTTCATCTAGAGAGTGAAGTTTGAGATAATTTGGTGGAGCCGACTGTGTGAAGCGACACATCTACTCATCTTGAGTTGCACGGTTCTATTTGTGTTGAGTGCTTAGTTTTGTTGACAAAAACATTGTTGAAGAGTTACCTACAAGCCAAATTGATCATATCTTTGGAGGAGGATACTTATAGTAGATCATTTGCGATCGACATGAGTGAGAATGTGGACAAAGTGCAGAGAAAAATGTTTGATGTATTGGACTTGTAAAGCTATATCATTCATCAGTTGAAGATGTATGTGAAGAAGTAGAGAGTGTATACAATTCACTGGAATTGATCAATACAACAAGTCTAATTCACAGTTCAATATCAAATATTGTGTATATCTGTTGTGCAGAAGGTTGTAGCCTTCATCATTTAAGAAGTGTGCTCACGGACAGTGTATCCTCACCTCTAATAGGTTTATTTGTAAAAGACTCCTAACAAGGTCTGACCTTTGACTAGGTCACTATACTTAATGCATTGTAAATATCAACTCCTAACAGGGTTGTAGGATCTTCTGTTAGAATAGTCCCAAAGGTTAACTGTGAGGGGGGGGGGGGTGAATCAGTTATCAGTAACTTTAGTTCTTTAACTTCAGAATACAACAAAGTAAATGCTTAATCAGATAACACAGTACACAACACACAATTTGATTATGGGGAAACAAAATGGTAAAAACCCCAGTCGGAATTAGCACCCACAATGAACTATACTTGTTTATAGTAATCCCTGTTAGAAGATATCTCAACCCTTTTAGGAGTTGTACTTAAAAATGCAATAAGTATAGTGAACTGGTTAAGGGTCGGACCCTGTTAGGAGTCTTTTACAATTAACCCTATTAGGGGTGGTGGACTCACTGTCCAAAAGCTCACTGCTTGATGGTGAAGGCTACAACCTTCTATATAATAGATATGCACTATATCTGATGATGAACTGTAGAGTAGACCTGTTGTCTTGATCAGTTC
>MU228193.1:174846-197876 GCA_018584345.1 Thuja plicata | reverse complement strand
GAAATGTGAGTTCATCAAAATAGAGCTAGTGTACCTAGGATTTGTTCTATCTCATGGTAATCTGAAAATGGACAAGAGTAAGGTAGAAGCCATTATGAATTGGCCCACTCCAAGGACAGCAACAAAGATAAGGAGTTTTCATGGACTTGCTCAGTATTATAAGAAGTTCATAAGGAAATTTAGTGCTATTTTTGCTCCAATGTTGGATACAATCAAAGGAGGAATGAAGACCAAGTTCATGTGGAATGAACAAGCCAACAAGAGCTTTGAGTTGCTGAAGGAAAAGATTGCTACCCGACCAGTGTTAGTATTACCAAGCTTTGAGAAGCTTTTCACAATTGAATGTGATGCAAGAAACATAGCTATTGGGGATGTCCTAAGCCAAGAGGGTAGACCAGTAGCATTTCACTCTAAGAAGTTGAGTGAAGCAAAGAAGAAGTATTCTTCTTATGACCTTGAGTTGTATGCATTGGTTCAATCCTTGAGAAAATGGAGGCACTACTTGCTGCCCAAGGAGTTCATTGTTTACTCAGATAATCAAGCCTTAAGTTTTCTGAATTCTCAAGAGAAGTTGAGCCAAAAGAACATGAAGTGGGTTGAATACCTACAAGCTTACACCTTTAACATTAAACATAAGAAAGGTGTCCTCAACAAAGTTTCTGATGCACTGTCAAGAAGAGCTCTTACCATTCAATAGATTCAGTTGAAGAGCATGGGAATAGATCACTTCAAGAATCTATATGCTGAAGATGAGGACTTTGTAGACATTTACAAGGTATGTGTTGAATACAAGAACCATTTTCATAGTGAGTATGCTGAATATACTTTGCAAAGTAACCTTTTGTTTAAAGGAAATAAGCTATGTGTCCCTAGAGGTTCCATTAGGGAGAACATGATTCAAGAGAAGCACAATGGTGCATTGAATGGTCACTTTGGGACCACAAAGACACAAGAACTAGTTCAAAGGTTCTACTATTGGCCGAGGATGGATATTGATGTCAAGAGGTATGTAGAGAGTTGTATTGTGTTTCAAAGAGCCAAGGGTACTTCATCAAATGCTGGCCTTTATCAGCCCCTACCTATCCCTACTAGACCATGGGATTTCTTAAGCATGAATTTTGTAGTTGGGTTACCCAAAACAAGACAAGGCATGGATAGTGTGTATGTATTTGTGGATAGGTTTAGAAAAATGGCTCACTTTGTGCCATGCAAGACCACTAATGATGCTAGCCAAATAGCATCTCTATTGTTCAAAGAGATAGTAAGAATCCATGGGTTACCTCAGAGCATTGTGTCTAATAGCGACACCAAATTTATGAGTCATTTTTGGAAGACTCTTTGGAAAATTCTAGGCACTAATTTATCCTTTGGATCTGCCTACCATCCTCAAACTAATGGACAGACCGAAGTGGTGAATAGAAGCCTTGGGAATCTACTAAGATGCTTGACAAAGGAGTAAGGAAAACAATGGGATCAATTGATTGGACAAGTTGAGTATGCCTACAATGACACCATCAATGGGTCAACAGGGAAGAGCCCCTTTGAGATAGTGTATGGATTACATCCTAGAGGAGTCTATGAGTTGAGAGACTTGAAGGATGGAGTGAAAGAAAGTGGTTATGTAGATGATTTTGCTCAAGCCATGCAAGAGATTCATGATACAGTCCGGAAAACCTTGAAAAAGAACACTTTGAAACATAAGGCAAAGGTTGATGAAAGTAGGAGGATAGTTGAGTTTAATGTGGGTGACATGGTGATGATACATCTCAACAAATCAAGGTTGCAGAAGGGAGTCCCTCACAAGTTGCAGATGAGAAGGATAGGCCCTTGTCCTATCTTGGCCAAGTATGGTGATAATGCTTTCAAGATAGAACTCTCGAAAGACAGTGGACCGTCACCTATCTTCAACATTGCAGAATTAGTTCACTACAAAGGACCAAAGAAAGACTTGGATAAGAGTCTTCAAGAAGTCATCAGATATGTGGAGGAGTTACAATTACCATCAGATACAGTCAAAGGAGCTGATAGCATACTGGATACAAGAATCTACAAGAAGACTAGAACAAAAGAGTATAAAGAGCATTTGATCAAGAGACATGATCAAACAAATGCAGATGCAATATGGGTCAAATAATCAGAGTTCAAGAAGCTAGGTATTGATCCAAGCATCATCAATCCAAGGGTGGATTGATCTTTTTATTTTGGGGAGGATGGTGCAAGAGCACCTAGGCTAACCTACATGTTTGTCCGTTTTGGCTTGTACTTGACATTAGACAAGTCAAGATAGGTTAGTTGTATTTCAACCTTAGGAGGTCTTTGAAATGTAGGCTAAGTGAGTTAGTCATTAGGACGAAGGTCACATTACTAGCCATTGTTTTTAGTTTTCAAATTCTTAGGCTTAGTTGTTAATTGATGGATTGGAGCCTTAAATATGCCCTAATCTCATAAATGAGGACATAGAGATGCCAGAGGATCTTTAATGATCTTTGATCCTCGAGATAGAGAGGATAGAGGTCCTGAAATGTAGGGAGGAGGCATAATTGAAAAGATGCCAAAAGTTGCTATTTTGTTGTCATGACAACATTTGCAATAATTGCAAATGTTGCATGCAATATGGTTACATCAGATTCTCCTTGATTCTAGGAGTGGGGAATCGACCAAAAAGGCCCCACAATGGTGGAAGAAGGAATCTAGTGTAGGAGGAGACTCAAATCATGGTGGAAGAGCATTCATTGTAACTTTTTGTGAAGAGCAATACAGTCTGCAATTTTGTGTTTTTCATAATTCCTGAGCATTTCCTTGTGACAGTCATACATTATGGATTGAAAGCTTCAAATTAATGTTTTTTTTGTGTTCTTAGGAGTGTTTGGAACATTTCTCATTCAGTGACCAAGTTTCTTTGAGGTATTTTAAGGTCTAGTTTAAATTGTTTTGTGTTTTAGGTAGTCCACTGGTCCTGTCCTGACCAATTAGTCTAAATATGGCTCCCCCATGAAATATAACCTTGGGAATCTTCCAAGGATAGATGGAAATGTTAGGGGAGTCAGTAGTGTACATATTTGTAGAGTTAGGAGTCAGAGTAATACAAGTAAGTATTTTTAAGACCAAGCCCTAGGCGAGCATGCACTATCCGGTTAGTGGTTTGGTGGAGAAACATTGAGTTTCCATGAGTAGGGGAAGATAGATCTATATGGTCTAAGTACATGATAAGTTAGGGTTAATTGTTACCTTGACATACTGAGTTGGTCAAGTTCATACCAATTAGTGGAGACAAGTTTTGGGCAAGTTTAGCATAGTGTTGCAGACTGTCCTAGTTTTTAGGCCTATTAGCCCTATAAGACCTAGTTTGTAGGAACCCTACGTATGGAGGGCTATTGAACTTAAAACCTTAAAAATGTCTTGTAAGGTGATAAAGGGTATCTGGACATGGTCTTATTTTTTCAATTTATTTGGGAAAGTTTGAAGTTAATTGGGAAAAACACCCTGGATAGGGCTACAAGGAATTAAGCCTCCTTAAGCCAAAAGTGTGAACTCGATTGCAAAGAGTGAAGAGACCCCTAAAGATGGATTCAAAACTGATCAAATGTGATTTCTACATGTTTATGGACATCCCTACAAATGGTTTAAGAATGTTAGAGTGAAAATTGGCATTTAGACTCTTCTAAGTGTGAGTAGGAGAAGTGGAGAAGTGAAGTAATCATAGGGTGTTAGTCTTTCAAAGGGTGAAGCGCAAGTGGAGACTCTTAGAGAGGAGTAAGATTAGAAATTAGTTAATGATCTAAGTTTAATAAGGACCTAGAGGAGATTAGGATCCTTGAAGAAGATAGAGAAGATCTTCTTAGTGGATTGTGCGAGCAAACCCATTGGAACACTTACATCACTCAGATATTGAGATTTATATAAGATGCAGCTAGTGAGTTTATATAATGTGCATTGGTTTACTCGCTATATGTATTATTCTATATTATTTATGCTTTGATGATGAAATGTTTATGCAATGTGATTCTATTATGCAGATCTTAGATGGATGATTTACTTTTCCTATGATACTGACATGTGTATGCGGGATGGTGTTTATGAAATGCATGTTTATATGAGATGTTTATGTGTTTGTGGATGCATTTGATTATGATTACCATGTATGCAGATGTTTGTATTTCCTTTTTTATTTTAAGATGCATATAAATGGAATGGATGCAATCTATTATGGACAAAATATCTAAGTAATGCACATGTTAGTTAGAAGGAAGTTAGATTGGAATGTTCTCTGGGATCATTGCATATTTTTATGAAATTTCAAAGAGCAACCTATTAGCACTGCATTGGTAAAATTTGAATTCCCTGGTCTTTAGATTTTCCTGGGCTTATTTGATTTTAAATTCTGTGCTTTGCCGTGCTAAAATGGTCAAATCCCTTTTTGAAGTCATGCTTTACCTTTATCGCTTTGTCGCGTCGCTCTTTTCCTTAAATCTTTAAAGTTGTGCGACTACGCAACGAGCTGTTTGAGAAGGAGAATCGTGCAATCGCGATCTGCATATGTCTATTTTTGATCAGTCTGCGAGTGGGCAATGAGCTGTTTAGAGAGGTAAATTGTGCAGTCGTGATGTTTTCTGAAGGTCAAGCTGTAGGTTTGCGAGTCAGCGATGAGTTGAAAAAATGTAAATCGCGCAGTCGCTCTAGAGTCATACTGTCTATCTCATGCTCTGCGACTGAGTGAGTCATGTCAAAAATGATGTAGTCACGCACCCGCATCAAGTTCTATATCAATGTCTAAAGTTGCATGAGTGCGCGACGAGGTCCTGTCCTGTAGATGTCGCCTACTCGCATAGGTTTTAACTCATGTGTATTTTGCAGAGCGAGTACGCGATGAAGGTAGAAAGCACCGATATGAAGATGCATTGCACAGTCGCACAGGTCATTTTCAACATTCATAATAGTCTACGACCGAGCAACAAAGGAGATTAGTCAAATGCATCGCTCACTCGCTGATGCTTAGAGGTGGTGAAATTTTAACTCGCGGGTGTGCGATGAGCCAAAAGAAGAAGGTCATCGCTGAGTCGCTAGGCAACAGAGAAGAAAGAAAAATAGCTCGCGAGTGGGCGACGAAGGTGAAAAATGAAGCAGTCGCGCACTCGTAGTCTATAATGAAGTAAAGTTTATGAGCTCGCGAGTTTGTGACTGAGCAAAGAACAACCTATCACTCACTCGCGCATGAGATGAAACTAGAATATTAAGGATAGTGAGTGTGCGACAAGTTAGAGTATGTATTAAAGAAATCATTGTTGCTCAGTCGCTCAAAATCAAAAAGTGCAATTTTAACAGCTAGCGAGTGTGCGATTAAGGAATAGATGAAAGAAAAGATGCATTGTCGCTCAGTCGCCCAGATTCAAATGACATAAAAAGTGAATTCGTGAGAGTGCGATGAGTAATAAAAGATAGCATCGCTCACTCGCATGAACCCAAGAGCCAAAGCATAAAAGCTTGCGAGTGCGCGACAGACATGAAATGAAGCTAAAGACTTGGGTCATCGCTCACTCGCAGAAGATGAAAAGTGGAGCAAGAACAGATGGCGAGTATGCGACCAGTTGAATAGCAGGGGTGTGTCATTCACTCGCAAGGATCTTCCCAGAAGTGAAAAATGTAGCAGCAGTGTAGATAGAGCACAAAATGGTGCAGGACAGAAAAGAGCATGGCAAATACTTCAAGAAATATAGAAGGAAATTGCAAAAGGAGCCAGAGGCTAAGGAAACAGGGGAGTTGAAAGCACAATCAGATTTGGAATTTGATTTTGACGCCATATTGGGAAATCAGGATATAAAGCAACATCTGGAAAAGAACACAAATACAGAATATTGCAACGAACTGATCGATGGCTTCTGCAAAGTCGAAAGAGACGTGGCAAAATTTGTGTCTGAGACCAGAACTGCCATGGATGCCAGGTGGGTGGAAGCTATTTCCTTTTGATTAGTCCACCGTCAAAGAAGTGAACAGATGGGAGGTGAAGCTTAAAGGATGAATATGGTTAAGCCACTAAAGACAAACCTTGTTAATCAGCTGCCACCTTTGTTCAGTTGCAAAATTTTGTTGCAAAGTTGTTGTAAGCGGTTGTGTAATCCTTCCCAGTATGTTGGTAGCTTGCCATCCTTGTGCTATAAAAGGATTCCAAGACTACTGGGAAGGGGTTGTTGAAATTTTATGCTGCTGGGCAGCTTCTAGGCTTTTGGGGTCTTAATTTTGGTGTTCATGATCTTGCAATTTACAGTTTAAGATGATTTTTAATGAAAATCAAAGGAAATCCCTGTTCAGAACTTGTATGATGTCTATGTATGTTTGTTTTAATTCTTGTATATTGACTTGTAAGGCATGTTAATATACCAGTTACAAGGTATCTATGCATTTGAATCTGATTTTCTCTCAAGGAGAGCAAGTCTTGTATTCAAATTCTGAGAATTTTAAGTCTACATATGAATATGATGTCCAGGAATTGAAATGAGAAGAATGGCTTGCAAGGCATTTCATTCGGGTTTTTTGAGTTTGGAGTTAGAATTTTTCTGGGATTGCACATTTGTTTGACTGTGTTGCCCAATGGATAAGGCACTGGTCTCTGGTCTGTCTAGTAGTTTCTTCATAAATCAATTATTCTAATCATTTTCCCTTTCTGTTTAAAGAGTTGTGAATGATTATTATATCAAGTGTGATGGGCAGGAATCCATCCCCTGATTCACTGAAAGAAGTGAATCCAAAAGGTACACCCACCTGAGCCTTTGATGCTCAAAGTGTAGGAGGGTTTGTTTGATCCTCGTTAATTAGAATTTTCTGTGACAAGGTCAGGGAAAAATAGCTAACACAACCAATGCACCCAGATATTTCTCATCTGGATACCGCTATGACCTCTTGATAACTAGAAGGAGTAGAGATATTGAATAGAAAGAGAACTTAGTGCACCCAGATATTGACCATCTGGGTTTAGCTATTTTCCCTATTTTGAAAAGAAAGAGATTCAAATACACCCAGATATTGACCATCTAGATACTTCTATGGTCTCTGATTTGAAAAGAAAGAGAGCCAAAATCACACAGATATTGGCCATCTAGATACCTCTTTTTTTGCTGACCATACGAAAAAAAGATAAAACCAAGATAGAATTTCAATGCACCTAGATCTCAGACCATCTAGATACCGCTATGAACTCTTGATTTTGAAAAGAAAGACAAAAAACCAAGATATAATTCCAATGCACCTAGATCTCAGACCATCTTGATATCACTATGAACTCTTTATTTTGAAAAGAAAGACAAAAAACCAAGATAGAAATCCAATGCACCCAGATCTCAGACCATCTCGATATTGCTATGATTCTATTGGTAATAAACAAGAAAATAATAGAGAGTGAATGTCCAATTCTTTCCTGGGGTTAAGCTCAGATCGTGGAACTACGTGGCTGTGAGATAAGTGATAGCGCCTACCACATTTATCCTAAATCATCATGGCCCTAGAATCAAAGTGAACATTCCACAGACAACAATCAAATAAAATAAGTCATGATCTATCATAGCTACTCTCCTCACTTGGTAGATCTTGGAGTAGCGTAAGAAAATAACCATGAAATATAGAGTGACATCTGACCGATGACTGACCTAGTCAACATTTTGATTTTTCCTTGATTCAGTTTGATTCTCTTGATTGGCTTGGTGTCTTGATTGTGTGTGATTTTAGTAATAGATGACTCATATAAGACTAGCTTGTCTGGTTTTGAGTGTATCCATCATTGTGTAAGATGATTGATTCATTGATTGATTAATTGGATTTTGATAGTTTTGGATATTTGATCAAGCTATGTCAGATGGGCCCAATGTTGATTCGCAAAGCTCATGGTTTTGGCATTGAATGATTGGCTTGGTTGCTAGTTTGTTTGCTAACAGATTTGATAGCTGATAAAGCTGTGTCATATGGGCCTAATGCTGATTTATAAAGCTCGTGGTTTTGACATTGATTGACTAGGCTTGATCACCCTTTTCTTTGTTTGATAACTGAGTTGGTTTTATTGCTTGAGATTTTGCATTTTTTGATTGTTTTTTATGAAGATTGATTTTCTCAGGACATTTTGATCTTTTTAGGATTTTGATGAGTTTTTATTAAATTTTTAGGGATTTCTTTAGGAAATTTAGAATCTCCTCCTAGTCTGGCAAACTAGTACTAACCATGGATAAGTGTTGGTGCTCAGAGGGGATTGTGCTTGTGGATATAGCTTGGGTAGTCAATCTTGCATGTGAAGTTTTCTCAAGCTTTTAATCTTGGAGTTCATTGATGGTGAAGCTAGATTTGAACACTTGGCACCTATTTGCCAGGTTTTCACCAAGGTACCTACTCAATAGCACCTATTTTCTAGGTTTTCACTGAGAGTGATTTTGTTTCTCTTTACTTTTTCACTTTTTTTTTTTTTTTGTTGTCGCCAAGTCACCTGTTTGCTAGGTTTTCACCAAGGTAACCTTTTTTATTTTTTAATATTTTTGGTATTTTTCAGGATATGTAGATAGTTGCCTTAACCATTGAGACCTCAATTGTAGAACCTCTTTAGGTGCATGTTTTTAATGTATCCAAGGAGCTTATCTCCGTCTAGTGTTTCCAATTGGTATGCCCAACTCTGGGTAGAGTTGATAATAACATATGGTCCTAACCAGTTAGGCTAAAACTTTCCTGGTTTCACTCTCTCTGCTTGGTTCTTTTGATTTTCCATGAGGACGAGGTCTCCTACCTCAAAGGTTCATGGCCTCACTTTCTTATGATAGTTCCTTCTAAGGTGATTATGAAAGCCTTGTAAGTGGTTGAATGCATTTTGTCTTCTTTCGTCTAGTAGTTCCAGTTCACTGAGCCTTGCTACTCTGTAATCTTCATCTGAAATCAGGTCCTTCATGATATCCTTAGGGATGGGATTTCTACTTCGATGGGTTGGACCAACTCTGAACCATATACTAGTGAGAAAGGAGTGGCTCTTGTAGGTTTTCTCATGCTATTTTTGTATGCCCATAATGCGGGACTAAGTTGTAAATTCCAGTCTCGCCCTGATTCGTTAATTGTTTTCTTCAAGATTTTCAAAATGGTTTTGTTTGTTGCCTCAGCCTAGCCATTCCCTTGAGGATAATAAAATGAAGAGAAACCTTGTTTGATTTGGAATTGTTCATAGAGATCTTCAACATCTTTGTTTTGGAAAGGTGTACCATGATCCGTCAGGATGGTTTGAGGAATTCCATACCGACAGATGATGTTGTTGAGTATGAACATTGAGATCTGCTTTCCAGTTATGTAGGTGAGGGGGATTGCTTCCACCCATTTAGTGAAGTACTCTTTTATTGTTATGATGTATTTATGTCCATTATCTGAAGATGGTGTAATTTTTCCCACTAGGTCAAATCCCCACATAGAAAATGGTAATGGTAAAGTGATAAGATTCATGTTAGCCATAGAGTTTACTTTATGTTGTGTCAGGTATTAGTTATATTATGTGTGTTTTGATGGTACGTAGTTACTACTGGATGATGGTTGGGAATTGGTGGTGATGTGTAGTCACACCCCTTTAGGCTTTATATAAGCAATGCACTTTCTCTTTGGAGATAGAAGATAATAGTGACTATTGTGGATGTACGGAAGTTACAAATGATTAATGAAAACTTTGGTATTCTCTAATCTATCTTATGTTATTTTCATTTCCTGTATAATGTCTATGCATCAGTAAACTAAGTTACCCCAGTGAGTAAACATTTGGCGCCGTTGCCTTTCAGATCTGGATGAAGGAAAATGAATTATTGTCCATAAATGGGAATACTGTGTGATGATACATGAACATACGAGAATGACGTGCACAAACTTTTTGAAGGGGAACACCACCTCATGGAAGACTTTCAAATTACATTCAGTGCAGCCATTGAAAATTTTGTACAAAGAGAGGTGACACACCACCATACTAGAAGACATTTTTTGTGATGCACTTAACGTAAGCCTGACTGCTAACTGTCTTCTGCATACTCTTTCCAGGCTTCTGGCGTAGACAACACTTGTGCAGTGACTCCGCCAGGAAGAGATTGCTCAAGAGGAACGATGATAGGAAGTCCTTTGGGAGTACCACGAATGGAAAAAAAAAGAATTTAGGAGGAACATGATGGGAAATGCCATCGGGAATAGTCACATCTGAAGGTGACGAAAGGAAGGAAGGACACTATGAAAAATAAGAATGACAAGATCATTCCATTAAGATATTGTAAGAAAACATGAATAAATAAAAGTGACCTTTTATTTTTAGAAATTCTGTGTTGATTATTGGTGTGAGGAAAAGCATTTATGCCCAACCAGTTGAATAAGAAGAGGAATTTAAAAAAGGAACTCGAGGAAGAACATGCTCTTTGATAAGCAGTACTTCACAAATAGCAAGCTGAGCGAAGGGAGAGGTTCAGGAGATGTGTTGAAAGGCTACCAAAGGGGGTAAGTGAAGGCAACGGTCTAGAGGAACCTAACCAAGAGGATAGCGAAAGTGACAAAGACTATCAGTTAGAAGAAACAAAGAGATTGTTTAGGTCCTTAACTTTGACCCCAAGGATAGAAGACCAAAGGATGGCAGAAGAGGAAGCCAAATGAAGGGAGTACACTTTTTGCAGTTGTCATGAAAAGTATCGAAGTAATAGAATTGCACGTGGATCATACCACTCTAAGTAGTTCAGAAACATCAATTAACCCTGAAAATAATTTCGAAGGACCGATGTTGGCAGGACCATCCCAGCCTGTCTTACAACCAGTATAACAAACACTTCTATCGACCCAACCAGCAATGCAAAAGGTGGTACATGACACCGTCCCACCCCAAGGGTAAATATGGTGGCTAAAAAGGAGAAGTTACCCAAGTTCCATGGCAATGGAAAAGAGGACCCTGTTTGGCATTGTCGCACATGTTAGACAATTTGGTCCATGAATGGAATCGCTGACCAAGTGGAATGGATGAAATAGTTTCTGGCAACCGTCTAAGGGGTAGCAATTGATTGGTACTTTGACTTAGAAAAAACCGAAGTGACCACCTAGGACTTATTGCAGAAGGCATTCGAAAAGGAGTTTAGGCTCCTATGAGATGATAATGAAATCATCTCTAAAATATATGGAACCAAGCAAGGGAAAAAGGAGATCATGTGGACCCATGACCGCCGACTAAAAGAACTTGTGGGAAAGATGGAGAGTCATCCAGCCGATGGCTTGAAGAAGAGATGGTTCGTCAAAGGGATGAAATCAAACCTATAGAGGAAAATGAAGATAGTTCCTCCCACCTCGTACAATGATGCATATAACTGGGTGATGGACCTAGAAAGTAAGAAAAAGACATCAAAGAAGAAGAAAAACTATTCCTCTTCATCGGATGAGGATGAAACTCCAGGGAACGATAGCATCAGTGATAGAGAAGCAAATAAAAAAGTCACCGCACTAAAAAAGGATATGGAAATGATGCTTAAAGAATTCAAAACTATGAAGGGAAGCACTAGTCAGAATGAAGAAGGAGACTTGTGGTGTACCGGCTGCAAGGAGGCTGACCACACGAAGGGTGAATGACCAAAGAAAATTTTCTACGACATTTTCCAAATGGCGGGCCATTCCACAAAGGAATGTCCATTCAACATAAAGTCACAAAGTGCACAAGTATTATTCACAAAATAGGCCACAATGTCTGCACCAACAGGCATCTCCCAGCAAACAAACACCATGGCATCATTTGGAGGCTACCGGGATAACAGGTGAGGGGGAAATAATAATAGTAATAACAATAAAAATTGAACCCACATCCAGTATGATGCCAAAGGGAGACCTATCATCCAATGCAGGACCTGTAGCCAATGGGGGCACTTTTCTCAGGACTGCAAAGCCGAGGGTGCTTCCCCACAACATTTTTGTAAATGGTGTGGTCCTGGCGATAATGATGATGCACACTATCCAAAGTGAGTGAACTTCATAGACATTAATAATACCATGATCATACTTACAAGGGGCCAAGTGAAGAAGGCCACATATCTGGATCCCCGTACAGAGACGGAGTGGGCACGCAAAAAAAAGTAGAAATTGAGAAGGAGATGGCCACACAATGGAAGAGCACCCAGGAAGCTACCAGAACCTCACACACGAAGGTGGAGGAAAACATCCTAAGGAAAGTATTACATATGGAGGTACCGGTAAAACTCCAAGACCTCTTGGAGACCATACCTCAATTAAGGATGACTATCCTTAACACGACACCATCACAACCTCATGAGGTACCCAAAGCTTCTCCAAGTCTTACCGCAGATCCTATGTTGCTGGCTATGAATAATGGGTGTCACCTAGGGGTGGTCAAGATGTGTATCCTTTGCACCACTCTCATAGACACCATTGTAGATGGAGGGTCCAGAGTAAATGTACTTCCAAAGGAGACATGGAAAAATTTGGGGAAACCCATGTTGTGGCCTTTGATATTCATCCTGTTAGGAGTAGACCAGCATGACATCAAACCCATCGGAACCCTCATGGCTCAACATGTGATGATTGGGACACAACCCTTCATACTTGACTTTCTGGTGATCCCACTAAAGAAAAAGGGGTACGATTCTATTTTGGGACGAGGGTGGCTCACCCAACTGGAAGCGGAACACACTCATCATGGAGACTATTGGGAAGAAGTACGTGATTGATCTCCACACGCAAATGGTGAGAGAGGAGTTATCATCTTCAGAATCAGAATCCAAATGAGAGCAATTGGGAGAAGCTGGAGGGAAACGAAGAATAGAGCCCAATGATGAAGGGGTGTTAGAGTTGGAAAAATGTTTTGGGGATGATGGAGATTCAATGAATGGCCTCTTTCATTGGAAAATGGAAGATTATGAGTTCTTCACACCATCTTGTAACATGATAACCATTAGGGAGGAGGAAGCCACCCCCGCATACCAGGAGGTAAAATCAAAGGGGAAAAAACTTAGTGATGACGGTTCAAACCCTGTGGTCGTAGCCTTCAAAATCTTTATTCATCTTCTTCTAATTTACGAGCAAGAGACTGTGGTTCCTATAGAATTTATGGTTCCAAGCATTGGGATCACCATTGAAAATAGACTCAACGACATGGAAATCTTGAGGGATTGGTTGCACACACTCAATAAGTTAGATGAAAGAAGAATGATAGCCCAATGGGCAACTGAGGTTACACAACAACGAAGAAAATATAAACACCTTTGTCCGATGAAGTTTACACCCGGTCAGTTGGTATTGAAGTTTAATGGGAAAAATAAAATTAAACCTGGTAAATTCAAAGCAAAGTGGCTAGGCCCATATAAAATTTGGGAAGTTGTTGCGAATGGGGCGGTGAAGTTATGGACAAACGGTCAGGAGATTTTAGACGTAGTCAACGGGTTGAAGCTAAAAATACATCATGAACAGCAAGATGGAATCGACTGAACCAGCCAGAGGAAGGTACGCAATTTACAAAATTAAAAAAAATTAAAAATTGAAAAAAAAATTACTGAAAAAAAAAGTTGAAAAAGTTTGTACGGCACTGTACCGTACAACCTGCAACAAAAATTTTTGGGAATTTTTATTTTCCTTTTTTTTAAAAAAAAAAAAATTGAAAAAAAGGTGAAAAACCCATACATCACTGTACCATATGACCTGTGACCGTACGGACTAAAAAAAATTTTGGAATTTTTTAAGAAAATTTTCTATTAAAAAAGCAATAAAGAGGTTGTACAGAAAACATGAAAAGTGAGGACATTGTCGTACAGGAAACACTCGGAGGCCCATTTAAAAGACTGTATGGTAGTTTGCATTGTTCTATTTACACTATACAATTGTTTGCATTGATTTTTTTACCATACGGATGGAGAAATCGGTGGTTCATACAACCGTACGGAAAATACAATAGCTACAGAAAGATAATACCATACGACCACAAGGAGGGAATAGGCATTCCCAGTGAATTCTCATTTCTGAATGGACAACCATAATTACTCAAAGGGAAGGGATCATACAAACATATGACATAATATATCAGCCTGAGGAATATTGTTGCAGCCGTACGACACCATGTACAAGTGGTTTTAATTTAGCATTGTATAAGGTGTAGCTTCCAGTTAGGGAAACAATAAATTTTGAAGGGGCAGTTGAGAAGAGTTGCAAAGAAAGAGCACCGTAGACATTGAATAAAGTAAAAGTTAATAATGACGTTACAATTGAAAAAAGGAAATGGTTAAGGATTCGGCTAGAAAACAGAGTTGGAAAAAATAGTTGGAGAACATGGACAAGGAAGCTAAGGTACTCTGGAGGTTGCAGGCCACATGGATGCTAGGAGCTCAAAAAAGAAAGTAACATGCTCAACAGAGGCAGTGACTATGCACATCGTCATTGGCTAACTTGGTAATCAAAGGGTGTCAGATAGTAGTAGGAGGGTGTCAGATGGTATCCAGAGGGTGATGGATGGCTCAGGCCCTCAAGGACGTGACTTGTAGCAGAAGTGCCCAACTGGTTTTGGAGAGTGTTTTACATAGGGGTTTTGGCCTGGTGTGGAGATGCCTAAGAGCGTGTTCTCTTCCAGTGCCAATGACAAAGAGTGAGGTCTAGGGTCTCATTCGTTAGATAAAGAAGGCAGTCCTTCAGGGTTACTATGTCTCAGCTAGATGAGAGACTACATTGGTTTCTTCAAAGAGAGCTCAGGAGGAGCTGACCACCAAGTTGGAGGCAGTAGAGAAAGACTTGGCTTAGTGTACCCAGTAGTTGGGTGTGGAGAAGGAAAAATGGCTATTGAGGATAGATTGGTTGGAGGCAGTATCATTTGAGCAGCAGATTTGCAGCACTTGGTAGAGGTTGAGACTGAGCAGCATGTTTTGGTTCTTGTACGTAGTGGTTCATCATTCCTATCTTGTTTCTGTCCTAGATATTTTGTTGTCATCCGGAGATGACTTTTCATTAGGGGGGGATGATGTTAGCCATAGATTTTACTTTATTCTATTTCAGGTATTAGTCATATTATTTGTGTTCTGATGGTACTTAGTTACTACCGAATGATAGTTGGGAATCGGTGGTGATGTATGGTCACACCCCTTTGATTTTTATATAAGAAATATACTCTCTCTTTGGAGATAGAAGATAATAGTGACTATTATGGATGTATGGAAGTTACGAATGATTAATGAAAGCTTTGGTATTCCCTGATCTATCTTATGTTATTTTCATTTCCTGTATAATGTCTATGCATTAATAAACTAAGTTACCCCAGCGGGTAAACAATTTAGTTCTTGGGCTGGTGCATGGATGAGGTCTCTATGAATTTGACATTGCCTACACCTTTGTACATACTTTTTTGCATCTGTCTAGATACTGTGGGCCAGTAGTATCCTATGCGGATGATATTTTTAGCTAAGTTGTTTCCACCTTTGTGGGTTCCACAAATTCCTTCATGTACCTCATACATAGCTCTCTGGGATTCCATGGAAGTGAGACATTATAATATCATTCCATCTAGAATTTGTCTATATAGAGTAGTTGCAAGAATGGTGTACCTAGAGGCTTGGCAGATGAGGGACTTTTTCTAGTTCCTAGACAAGTTGGGAGGTAAGACACTACTTTGGAGGTAATTATACATGTCATAGTACCATGGGGTTTTAGGACCAACAAGGACGCATGTTGATTCTGTGATTGGTTCTTGATGTGATGGCATCATGAGGTGCTCCACTAGAAACTCTAATCTAGTTCTGTTGCCTGGCATATTGATCAAGGATGCTATGGTATCCATCATGTCTACAGCTTTGTTTTGAACTCTTTGTACTTGCTCAAAAAATATGTATTGGAATTTAGTGCACAACCTATCCATTTGTTCTTTGTATGGTATTAGCTTCTCATATTTTATCATATAGTCATTATTAATTTGGTTAATGACCAATTGTGAATCTCCGTAGACTTTAAGGTTCTTGATTCTCCATTGTATTGTTTTCTTTACTCCGATGACTAGAGCTTTGTATTTGGCTATGTTGTTTGTGCATGAGAAGTTGATTCTGAAAGATTTGGGAATTGCATCATTGTTTGTAGTGATGAGTACTATCCCTTCTCTAGCACCATGGTTCATGCATGACCCATCAAATTATAGTTTCCATACCTCTATTATCAGTTGGAGTGTAAGGATAGACTCATTTGGAAAGTCAGATATGATAGGCTGACGATCCTGAATAGGTGCCTCTGCTAGTTGATCTACAATCACTTGCCCTTTGATGGCTTTTCTGTCTACATATTCTATGTCGAATTCTCTTAGGATCATCACCCACTTTGATAGTCATCCAGTGAGTGCTTCTTTGCTTAATAGATACTTGATGGTATCAATATGTGCTATCAACTTGGTTTGATGGCTTAACATGTAATGCCTCAGCTTCTGGGAAGTAAAGACAACTTCTAGGCATGATTTTTCAATTGGTGTATAGTTGAGCTCATAGCCTACCAATGTTCTATTGAGATAGTAGATAGCTCTCTCCTTGCCTGTGTCATCATGTTTTGCTAAGAGTATGCCTAATGCTAATTCGGTTTCCAAGATATATAGAAGCAATGGCCTACCTTGGATGGGTGGCACCAATATGGGAGACTTGAGTAGATAGTCCTTGAATATTTGGAATGCTTGTTCGCATTGTTATGTCCATATGAATGTTATGTCCTTGTGTAGTAGATACTAGAATGGATGGCACTTGTCTTCTAGCTTGGCTATGAAGCACCTAATAGATTGGAGCTTGCCTTGTAATCCCCTTAGTTTCCTTAGGTTGGTCGGTGGTGGCATGTCCAATATTACTTTGACTTTCTCTGGGTCTACCTCTATGCCTCGATGTGACACTATGAATTCCAATAGCTTCCTTACGATGACCCTCAATGCACATTTATTTAATTTTAAATGGACCTTGTATTCCTGCATTCTATCATAGATGGGCTCCAATACTTTAATTAGATGATCCTTTCTAAGCATTGACTTGACAAATATGTCATCAACATAGTCCTCCATTGTCTTGTGGATGAGATCATAAAAGATGGTTGTCATGGCCCTTTGATATGTTTCTCTGGCATTTTTTAGACAAAGTGGCATGATGTTCCAATAGTAGGTACCCCATGCACATGTAAAATCCATTTTTTTTTGTCCTCTGGTGCAATCCTTATTTGATTATATCCTAAAAAATCCATCCATGAGTGATAGCATCTGATGTCCCGCGGTGAGATCTACTATCATATAGATATTAGGCAAAGGAAATTCATCCTTAGGAAAAGCTTTGTTAAGATCTCTAAAGTCTGTGCAAATGTGAATCTGACCACTATTCTTGGTAACTAGTACCAGATTAGATATCTAGTTTGCGTATGAGATCAGTCTTATGAACTTAGCATCTAGGAGATTTTTAAATTATGCTATGACTAGTAATGCAACATGGGGATGCACCTTCCTCAGCTTTTTTTTGATAGGTTTGGCATTGGGTAGCAATGGGAGATGATGTAGCACAAGCTCTAGATCTAATCATGGCAACTCTGAGTAGGACCATGCAAAATTGACCTTCCTTTCCTTGAAGAAGCTGATGAATTGTTCTCTCTCCTCTTGGGTGAGTGATTTTGCTAAGTAGATGTTCTTTGGGTTCTTGTCATCACCCAAGTTGACTTCTTTTGTTTCCTCTGCCAACAATGCCAACTTTTTCTCTGTCAAGGGGAGGAGTTCTCACTTTCCATATTCTAGCACCTTAGTGAGGTTTTCACTAGAAGATACATCTTGTTTTGTCTTTTTATCATTTTTTGTGCCAGTAAGCGCCTTTCAATTTTTACTTACTAATGATTCTTTTTTTCTTTTTCATTTATTTTTTATGAATGAAAAGAGGAGCTTCCTCCCCAAAATATGATGATTTGTCAAGGTTGATGGAGAAACCTAATTTATGGTCTCCTTATGGCATTCTCTCTCTAAGTCCCATGAAGTCTGCAATAGCCTCATCATTCTCGAAGGTATCTATATCAGTTTGTCCTTATTGATCCCACTCTATCAGTTCTAGGTGTACAAGACATGGGTCCTCATGGTGGGTTGACTCTTTTTGGTTGAATGGGACAATGGAGATGGTTCTCACAAACCTAGACTGTGATGTGGATGGACCACCTAATGAATTGATATCGATATGTTTATCGATATAGGGTTGGTCATCTATGGTTAACTAGTCGAACATATCATCAAGGTGTATGGTGGTGGCTAACCAAGGGGAATAGTCTGGGATTGATGGCTTAGACTCATGAATGGATCTCATACTTGTGGGAGTCAATTTCTCTAGAATGCTCATCGGATGTCTCACTTCCCTCTTTATGATGGATTTCTTGGTTGAGTGTTAATCGGGATTGAGAGGTTCCCACTTTGGCTGGCAACAACTGTTGAAGTATGTTGTTGATCAAGATGTGTTCTAGTTTTTCTCTTGGTATAACTCTGCTATTTGTTCTTGATCAACTAGTATGCCATGGGTAGTAGGACTAGTTCTTTTTTTCCCATAGCCTAACCCTCTCTTGTTTCTTTGGTTTGGAAGGAGAGACACTTCCATTAAACCTTATTTTCTTTCCTCCAGACCAATTGTACCATCATACCCAAACCTTTGCAACACTATATAGCTAGCTCCATAGGTTGATATAGGTAGGGGTTGTTGAAGTGTCTCTTATGGATCTTGATACAACCATGTTTTGATATCTGGATCAAATAAGTTCTCTTCTGCAATGTCTCCCTATCTGACAAAGGTTGTGGGTGGACATCTGAATAGAACAAGTTCTAGGGTTTTTGTTGTAATAGCTTGTTGTGGCATGCCATATGTCCTTGGGCTCTGAGGCAAGTTTGTGATAGTGAAAGCTTCCTCTTAGTTTTATTCACCACATTCCTTGTTAGTAATAGATATTTTTACCGCTCTTCTCATGACATCTTTGGGAATTTAATTTGATGCAGAAGGGATACTCTCCTCTTGGTTTGATGGAACTTGGTTGTCAGTACTATTCTGAACAACATTGCAGTATTGGAACAAGTTTGGATCTCCTTTTATAATGATTTCTTACCACTGGTATGGGAACCTGATGCACTGATCGTATGTGGAGGGTACAACTTACATCTCATATATCCATGGTCTCCCCAGTAACATGTTTTATCCCAACTCTAGGTCTACGATCTGGAAGGTAGTGTTCTTGACAACTAGACCAAGCCGGATTGGTAGAATGATAATACCTTTGGAAGATCTCACCTCTTCATCATAAGCTCTGATGTTGATCCTTCTTATAACATCAATACTAGATTTAGAATAGCCTAGTTTCTTAATGACCTTTAGAGTACATATGTTCAATCCTCCTCCACCATCAACGAGGACTCTATGGATTACACTTTTGTGGACTTGGATAAATAAGTGCAAGGGATCATTATGCAAGGGTTTATGTGGCGACACGTCATGATTTGTGAAGGTTGCATGCTTATTTGTGACCATATGGTTCACCATTTTCTGGAAGCTCTCTGGAGTTATGTCCCTTGGGACAACTACTTTTTTAAGTGCTTGGTCTAATGATTGCTTGTGGTGTAGGGATATGTGCAAGAGGCCAAACATGGAGATTCAGGTAGGCATGCACTTTAGATGATCCACTAGGCTTATCTATGGATCTGAGGTTGCATTAGGGTTGACTGGTGTAGTAGATGAGGAAGGTTCTCCTTGCAAGACAACTTTTGTACTACGTGTGGTTACAACACATTTGGAACCTTGATCTCTAATAGTGATGGTAGCCACATGGCTATCTGAAGGATTTAGGAAATTGATAGTGTTGTCACTATTGGCATAGGTGTATTTGACCTATTTTGACTTTCCACCAAACCTGAAGGTTTTCCCTTTATTGTGATCATGGAATATGTCATTAAATATTGTATGATCAATGGTGCCTTTTATTTGGGTGTTAGCTATGTCGATGACCCCTGTGTCAATCAGATCTTGGATAGTGTGTTTCAATCAATAACAGTTGGGTGTCTTGTGTCCCTTCACTTGATGAAATTCACAAAAATCATTATCAATGTACCACTTTGGTTTGACTGCACCATGTTCATATTCTCTGATTCCAAGGAGAGTGATATTGTTGTATTGTATCAGCTTTCTTAAGGTTGATTCTATCGACTCTCCTAACGGTGTGAAATCTCATTTTGGAAATGTAAATTGTGGTTGGCGTTGTGCCTATGGTTGACTATTTGACATAGTGGCTTCTTGGACAGGGGGATTAAGTTTGAGTGTATACTTGTGGAGTGGGCACCATGGGTTGTTGGTTAGCCATAGGTGCACCTTGCAGTGATACTTTGGGTTGCACGTAGTTGACCATTTTCACATCAATGACACCATTAATGGTGATATTTTTGTTTTTATTCCACCATTTAGCTTTGTCCCTTGCATTCTTGTTTGTATTCATTTGTGTAGGATCTGCAAGGACACCTCATTTGACCAAGTTCGGCTCATAACAAACTCCTCATTCGATGAGTTGTTTAAAGTTTGGAGCTAACTACAATTCTATTGTAAATGACATGTCTAGAATCAGATTGTCAACAAACATGACTATTAGGTATTTCTCAGGTAAGTCATACGTGATTCTTTTTGTATTATTCCTCCATCTTTGTAGGAATTTTATAAAGGAATCTCCATCTTTCTTTTTGATATCACAAAGGTCCTTGATGCTAACCTTGTGCTCGATGTTATGATGGAAGTGAGCGATAAACTTTTCAGGCAATTCTCCCCAAGACAGAATTCCATGAGGTAAATGTGAGAAAAATTCCATTGCTGGTCCAGCTAAGCTTTGTGGGAATAGTCGCATTAATTATGTCTCATCATGTATGACCTCAATGTAACTAGCAAAGAATTCTTGAATATGCTCAATAGGGTTGGTATTTCCCCCATATTTGTCATATTTTGGTACCGAGAAGTGAGTTAGGAATGGAGACATCTGAAGAGAGTGATGAAAGGGGTATGGGTATAAATCCTCTGTAGTGTAATATTTAGTTTTCCCTTGATTTTTCATATCCGTCATTTGGGTTTGAAGGTTCTGCACTTGTTGGATCAGCATGTCTGTTTGAGACTGAGGATGATTTGTGACATTGTGTGTTGTAATAGGTTTGAGGTTGCGCCTATGTGTCCCTTGAGTAGGAACATAGGACCTCATCCTTGGGACTTGATATTGATTTCCCACCACATGATTCTGATATGGGGGCATGTGAGTGGCCCAAGGTTGATTCTAATATGTTTGTTGTTGTTGTTGGAGTTTTTGTTGCTGCTAAAGCTAGTATTATTGATGTTGGGGTTGAGGTTGTTGTTGTTGAAGCTAGGATTGTTACTATTGGGGTTGAGGTTGTTGTTGCTGCTGCTGAAGCTGGGATTATTGCTGTTGTGGTTGAGGTTGTTGCTAGATGAGAAAAGGTGTAACTTTGGGTGGGCATTTGATGACATGTAACTGATTAAATGTTTGATAATGTTAAGTCAAAGATGATGCAAAACATTAAATTAGTTAATGGTTTGTATTGTCATTGATGTCAACTTGATATTATCCATATGGTCATGTACACAATGCCAAAGACTTCAGAGAATCAATGGAACAATGATTATTCTTTCAGCAATGCATAAAAGTCAAGTATTCACTAAGTGACAGACAACACAGACAGAGTGCACACCATCGGTAAAGACAAAGAAAAAGGTCACAGTGATACCCGGCAAGTAGAAGATAGTGTTTCCTGACAAAGAAAAAACAAAGGATGCTCGATGAATAGGAGACCGTGTTTCCCGACGGATGAAGATCCCGAAGCTAACTGGAGTTACACCGATGGAATTGACAGTTGTCACCGACGATGAACTGCAAAATTGATCGAAAGAATAGAGAGTTCAAAAAATGATAAAATATCTAGCTAGCAGAGCTTAAGGATAGACTTAACTGGTTGTTTTATTTTTTTTATTCAACCACAGTTAAGTAATTGATTTAAACAAGACTTATATAGTTGGAAAGAAGATAACTATGAGATAAATCAGGAGTTAAAGCCGTAAATCAAATTGGCTGGATTGTTTTTCACGCCAAGAATCAAGAATTAAGGAATATCGTGTCTATATAAAAGACAAGCATAATTCATTTCTGTAATCCATCAGATACATAGAAGGGGAGTGAATAGAAAGAGGATGCTGAAGAGAAATTGGTGAAGGATAAACTTCATACACTCCTAATCAATCAAGATGAGGGAGAGCTAAAGAATTTCACAGACACCGACGAACAGTGAAGCACAACCTCACAGAGCAGAAAGTGTGGAGAAAAAGGAATTGAATTGATACATTGATCAAAGAGGTATTGTACTTAAATAGATCTGAAAAGCTGCAATTCAAATTTGCATTAGAAATAGGTCATAGTGTTTCAGTTTAACCATTGAAGCATCAAGTCTCTTAATAGAGCAGGACTTAACAGTCTTCTATAATTGAGGTATATCTGAACAGATTGCCAAAAAGGTTGATTCATGAAAGTAGCATTGAATTTGCATAAAGCCTATTAACAGCCTAAGAAGAAGGTTGATTCAAGGATGGTATCAAGATTTGCCTAAAGCCTATTGACAGTCTAAGAAGGAGGCTGATTCAAGGATAGTAGAAAAATAGATGTTAGATACTAAGTGAAAACCTATATGTACAAAATCCTCTAACAAGATCGCACTTAATAGTGTGTTTGTAACCTTTAACAGGGTTGGCTCCTAACAGGGCTCACTTCAGAAGAGTGAAAATTTGGGGTACCCATCCCATTGGTTTTTTCCCTTAACAGGGTTTCCACGTTAAAATTCATGTGTTATGTGTGTATGGTTTATTACTTTATTGTTTTACATTTCACATATGCATCTCTAGATTGATTGGTATACTCTGCATATTTACTGAGTATCGGTAAATAAGTTTTACTACTTATCGGTAATCAAGGAGAATAAGGACAGACAAGGTAAACTGACAGACAGTTAATTATTTCAAGTATTTCAA
>MU228193.1:158459-171921 GCA_018584345.1 Thuja plicata | reverse complement strand
AGAAGTCACAAGGAACAAAGCAAGACTAGTATGCAAGGGGTATGCACAAGAGGAAGGTATAGACTATGGAGAAACTTTTGCACCCATTTCTAGGCTAGAAGGAGTAAGAATACTACTTTCTTATGCTACATATAAAGGATTCAAAGTATATCAAATGGATGTCAAGTCAGCATTTCTAAATGGAATTCTTGAAGAAGAGGTGTACATTGAACAACTAGAAGGGTTTGTGGATCCAGACAAGAGGAACATGGTATGTAGACTTCACAAAGCCTTGTATGGATTGAAACAAGCTCCCAGAGCCTGGAATGAATGACTTCATTCCTATCTAATAAGTATTGGATTCATAAGGACTAGTAAAAACAGTAATCTTTATTTGAAAGAAGATACTAATGCCAACACTTTGATTACTGAAATATTTATTGATGACATCATATTTGGAGGCAATGACATGCTATGCAAGTCATTTGCTGATGAAATGAGCAAAGAGTTTGAGATGTCTATGTTTGGAGAGATCAAGTTCTTTCTTGGTCTACAGATTATTCAACAAAGTGAAGGTATTTTTATTACACAGTCCAAATACATCAAAGAGGTCCTGAAAATATTCAAGATGGAAGATTCCAAACCTGTTGGAACATCGATGGCTATTGGATGAAAATTAACAAAAGAAGACAAGAGAACAGAGGTAAATCATACTTTGTATAGATCAATGATAGGAAAACTCATGTATGTTGTACACACTAGACTAGATATTGCACATACAGTAGGAATTGTTGCTAGATTTTTTGCTAACCCTAGGGAATCACATATGACTGTTGTGAAGAGAATCTTAAGATATCTGAAGAATACTGAGGAATTTGGCTTATGGTATAGAAGAGAAGGAAAATTTGAACTAAAAGTGTTTACCGACGCTAATTGGGATGGAAATCTTGATGACCGAAAGAGCACAACTAGAGGAGCATTCTTTATGGGTGACAGACTTGTCACATGGATTAGCAAGAAGCAAAGATGCATCTCTCAGTCTACTGCAGAAGCAAAATATGTTGATGCTATTGTAAACTGCTCAAATATTGCATGGATCAAACAGTTGCTGGAAGGTATTCATATGAAGATATTAGAACCAATGATTATCTATTGTGAGAACACTAGTGCAATAAACATTTCCAAGAATCCAATCATGCATGCAAAGACTAAACACATTCCCATCAAATATCATTACTTAAGAGAACAAGTTCAAGAAAAAGAGGTGATACTTGAATATGTGCAATCAAAAGAACAATTAGTTGATATCTTCACCAAGCCACTGTCCAAGGATACATTTGAGTACCTAAGAAAGAGACTAGGGGTCAAACCCATGTCTACCAGTCAGTAAAGGACTGAAGGCTACATCAGCCATATATCATCAGAATATCATTCATTATTGATGCAAGCAAAAGATGAACTTCAAAGCTACATCTATATATAGAAAGGTATATATCAGAAATGAGCACCAGAGAATATTGTTGTATTGATGATGGATAAGGGAAATTCAAGGAATATATTATGGATAGAAGAAAATAATTTTTTGACATGAATGTCAGCTATTTGTAAAATATTTGTTTGGAATTGTTGTCAAAGGGAGAGAATGTATCCATATTATCATCAGAAACTATTCATTATTAGATTACTCCAAACAGGGCGAGATCATATCCACAGGGAGAGAATTTGTATGAAGAAATCATATACAAAGGGAGAGTTACTGACAAAAGACAGACATCAAAAGAACAGTTAAAAGAGAGAAATTGACACAAAAAGAGAACACAACACATCAAAAGAAGAAACAAACAAAGCTGGAAGAATCAAATCTAAGCTAATAAAGAGCTTACCGGCGGTCAGACATTTCTATCAGTAATCAAAACAAATTGTTTGGTAATTTGATGAATCTCAACAATTGTATTTCATATTATATTAGAAATAGTATAGTATGATAATATAGTATGTTGCCATCAATGCAAAAGGGATAGATTGATGACATGTAACTGATTAAATGTTTGATAATGTTAAGTTGAAGATGATGCAAAACATTAAATCAATTAATGGTTTGTATTGTCATTGATGTCAACTTGATATCATTTGTACAATCATGTACATAATGCCAAAGACTTCAGAGAATTAATGGAACAATGATTATGCTTTCAGAAATGCATAAAAGTCAAGTATTCACTAAGTGATAGACAACACCGACGGAGTGCACACCATTGGTAAAGATAGAGAAAAAGGTCACAGTGATACCCGGTGAGCAGAAGACAGTGTTGCCCGATGAAACAAAAGCACAGGATGCCTGACGAATAGGAGACAATTTTGCCTGATAGATGGAGATCCCGAAGCTAACTAGAGTTACACTGACTAAACTGGCAGTTGTCACCGATGACGAACTGCAAAATTGACTAACAGAATAGTGAGTTCAAAAAAAATATATATATCTAGCTGGCAGAGCTTAAGGATAGACTTAAATGGTTGTTTTATTTGTTTTATTCAACCACAGTTAAGTAATTTATTTAAAGAAGATTTATAAAGTTGGAAAGAAGATAACTATGAGATAAATTAGGAGTTAAAGCCGTAAATCAAATTGGCTGGATTTTTTTTCACGCCAAGAATCAAGAATTAAGGAATATTATATCTATATAAGAGACAAGAATAATTCATTTTTGTAAGCCATCAAATACAAAGAAGGGGAGTGAATAGAAAGAGGATGTTGAAGAGAAATTGGTGAAGGATAAACTTCATACAGTACTGATCAATCAAGTTGAGGGAGAGCTAAAGAATTCTACAGACACCGACGAATAGTGAAGCACAGTATCATAGAGAAGAAACTGTGGAGCAAAAGGAATTGAATTGATACATTGATCAGAGAGGTATTGTACTTAAATAGATCTAAAAATATGCAATTCAAAGTTGCATTAGAAATAAGTCATAGTGTTTCAGTTTAACCATTGAAGCATCAAGTCTCTTAACATAGCAAGACTTAATAGTCTTCTATAATTGAGGTATATCCTAATAGATTGCCAAAAAGGTTGATTCATGAAAGTAGAATTGAATTTGAATAAAGCCTATTGACAGCCTAAGAAGAAGGTTGATTCAAGGATGGTAGAAAAATTTTCCTAAAGCCTATTGACAATCTAAGAAGGAGGCTGATTCAAGGATAGTAGCAAAATAGATGCCTGATACTAAGTGACAACCTATATGTACAAAATCCTCTAACAAGGTCGCACTTAACAGTGTGTTTATAACCTTTAACAGGGCTGGCTCCTAACAGGGGTCACTTTAGAAGAGTGAAAATTTGAGGTACCAGTCCTAGTGGTTTTTTCACTTAACAGGGTTTCCACGTTAAAATCCATGTGTTATGTGTGTATGGTTTATTACTTTATTGCTTTACATTTCACATATGCATCTCTGGATTGATTGGTATACTCTGCATATTTACAGAGTATCGGTAAATAAGTTTTACTGCTTATCGGTAATCAAGGAGAATAAGGATAGACAAGGTAAACTAACAGACAGTTAATTATTTCAAGTATTTCAAGGCATGCATCTTGTAGGGACTTAATAATTTGAGGTGTATTGATTGGTGGATTAAAGTTTAAAGGATAAATTTTGAGGCCACTGATTCACCCCCCCCCCCCAACCTCTCAGTTATTACTAACAACATTGACTGAAATTCAGACTTGTAGAGATGGATCCCTGTGGGAATGATGTGTTGACCCCAAGGCTAGTGGGGATTGAATGTAGTAGCGGCATAGTTGCAAAAAGGTTTCTTCTTGTTGATGAGATTGAGGGCATAGAATGAGAGCTTGATTGGATAGGCCATAAGCCCGAGGGTTGAGGCACACTAGTGACCATGGGTGCACTTAGTTGGGAGTCTGTCGTGCTTTGCGTGGAAGACGTGCTTGCTTGGTTCACAGAGTTGGTTTGATTGGACACAGTTTGTACTAATGTCATTGTTGTCAAGGATGGGAAGATTTGAGATACCACAGGTTTTGTTTCAGAGGGTCGAGTAGTTTTTTGACCTATAAGAGGGTTTTTGGGCCATATGATTGACACATTAAATTTAGAGGGGAGTTTGACTCCCTTCCTTATCAACATGCCTAAGAAACATTTAGGGTTCCTCTCTACAATAGCGTCAACCACTTACGCAGAATAGGCATCTTCCTCTATATATTTGAGCTCCTCTTTTGTGACATTTTGGAATAAAGCTGACCCACGGGGATTCTCAAGGAATAGAGATGGACTAGTATTTCTGAAAGGATCATCCTCTCACTCTATTTCCCAAGTAGGAAATCTATTGATATAAGACTCATCAGGTTGAGTTTTAGCCTTTGACCTTGTTTAAGGCCCTCCATAAGGTGTTTGAGACATAGTGTGGTCCAAATTTTATGACTAAAACAAGTGATATAAAGCAAACAAAAAATGATAACCTTTCTAGGAGAGTCTGAGTTATGTTTGGACAAGGGTAATTATAAGGATAGATATTGATTTATCTTGATCTCAAAGTTTTGATGATGTAAGAATAAGATTTGTCGACCTTTGCCTGGGACAAAGTCACTGATAGAGATAATGATTATTTTGAGATAACAAGATCAAGATATTTTGAGTCTGAACTTTTAAACTAACAATGCTTGGATGATAATCATGCTTCCAAATAATCGATGATCTTTAATGTTTAGAGATTCACACAATGTTCTTCACATTTTTCTGGGATAGACACTAGTCTGTGACACAAAATGGGGAGTATTTTTTAGGTTTTTAGGTCAAAACACATGTTTTAAAATTCTCTGATCAATTACAGAAAACTCCACCAATTGCGGTAATCTATCACCGATTGTGGTAATAAACAGGTCAATTGCAAAAATAAAAAGGACAATTGCGGCATACTATCGTCAATTGCGGCAAAATGTGGGCAATTGTGACAAAGGGGAAATAGTCTCAAAAGGACTAAAAAATAGGCCTCACTGTCTAACAATTTTGATTTTATGGAACAAGGCTTCTGATTTGCAAGACAGTTTGATGTTGAAAACCCTAGAATTTAACATGCTTGACTTGTTTTGACAATTTTGATGTTTGTTTTGCGTTTTGGAAACTGATCAAAGAACAAGCACAATAAACAATGTGTTTTTAAATATTTAAGATTGGAATGTGTATGTTCTACAAATTTCTCAAGTTGTAATGTTATCATGAGGTCTCAACAATGAACAGTCAGATTAATCTAAGTCAATGGTTTCAAAATACAATATTATAGGCCCAATGCTTGAATGTTTGTTAGCTCACACAAAAATTGTCACACTACTAGGACACGAAGGTCCATGACATAGGCACACGTGTTTTTGCCTTTGCCAGATATTATTGTCGTATAGTGAAGATCTCTTTCACTACACAAATATCTTGGAACACATATGTTGGGAATCTTGGGGGAAATTTTGAAACCCCTTTCACTATAATAAGGTATTTATTTGGAGGTAAACCGGGCTGGCCTCTAATTAATAGGTTCTAGTAGGGTCTGTGGCATCTATCCAATCAGTTTGTGTGTGTGACTCACTTAAGATCCTAGTTGACCACATTGGCTCCTTAGGGATATTCACCCGATCCAGACTATCATCAACACACCTCGCCCGAGCTTGGCTAGATATAAAATGGAACTTTGGTTCACGTCTTGTTTATATACCAATCATAAGGATTACCGATTTAAGGTCATTCTATGAGGAAGAAATGGGTTCCCTGGAAAGGCCTTTCTAAAAAGTATAAAGGTGCTCAATCTAACAGATTGTGCAAGTGCACCAAAAACTCAAGACATAAGGTTAATCACTTAAACCCCAAAGTTGAAATGTGAACTAAGCTAAACCACCATACAAGCACAAGTGTTCAGTTTTAAGCCCAAAATTAGGTGTTGATTGCTTGTTCAATTTTAATGCCCAAATTTGAAATGTTTGTTTTCCTTTCTTCAATTCTTAACCTCCACGCCAATTTTAAAGCACCAATGTGTAAATGTAAGGTTCAAGATGATTACATTCAATTTTCTTTTTAAGCACCAAATTGACAAGTGGATTAATTTTAGGTTTTCTTTGTTTAGAAAAGTTAGTACCACAAAAATATTTGCTAATGAGAGTATGTGCAACTTTGAAAAAATATTTTGAAATGATTGATACTCACAAAGACTTACCCTTCTCTATTCTTGGTGATTTGTCCAGTCCTGCATAGAGAACAAGAAAATGTCAGATTAAAAACATATAGACAAAGGATTTGGATCTGATAAGCAATATTTTTGGCGACTGCGATAAAGTAGTGGCAACCATGGCAAAGAACAATCAGTTGCGGAAATATTTTGGCGATTGCGGCAAAGCACTTCTGATTGCAGTAAAGCACCATTGATTGTGGCTTGGATCAGTCAATTGCGACAATCTGTGTGCGATCGCCATAAAATGATGGCGATGGCGGCACCGATCGATCGATTGTGACACAGAGCAAGAAAATAAACTTGTGAATAGAGACAAAAAATTTATGAAACCTTTTCAACTATTGCGGTAATAAACAAAATAATTATGGTAAATTCCATCAATTGCGGTATAGGGTGGTCCCACAATAGTGTCCCACTTTTTTGAACATCCTAATTTTTGCTGAAACTACACATTTTTAAGAAAATATGATGATTTAAGCCTTGAGAACTCCCATTTGAAGGAGTAAATTGAAAATGGTTAGATAAAATCCTCTTGGATCAAAATCCCTTTGGTATAATCTCTCTACTCCGCACTCACACCTATAATTGAGTCTCCTTTGAACCCATCAAAATGATGACAAAAAATCACTTTGACATTAACTTTTTGTGGGATGAAATAAATTCATTTGAAAAACCCAAATACAGGATGATATTACTCAGAGAAATATTTCCAATGATTATGATTTTTATATGTATTGATTTTATTAAGACTTTTCTTTTTAAGTTTTATTAAACATAGGTTGTCTGAACATTTAGTGACTTCTCTGTTCGACGCTTCTAGAAAAATAGTAAATTAGGGGGGAAAAAATTATAAAAAATATCTAGGAAATAGGTATTTAAGTTACCTTTCTATTAAAAAAAGAATAATTGAATTTTTTTATATATAGAGATAGAGTTAGAGTGATCCAAGTGAACCTATGTCCAAATTATAGTTAATGTCACTTCATAACTCAATAAACTATAAAATATTCAGCCAAATTGAATGAAACCAAATGGATTCTCTAGATATTTGTGTCACAAACCTAAATTCAAAATAATTACATTCTTATCAATTTTATAAAAAAAAATTATGTTGATCAAAGTGAGTGTCACTCCTGAAAAATGTTGATTTTTCACACAAACAATTTTTGAAGGAGTAGGAAAAATTGATACAAATAAATTCAATTTTTTATTAAAACAAATATATTTATAAACTAGAAACAAAATTCTAAAAGTCACTAGTTTACATCATCTTCAAATTCTTAATGGTTTTACGACAATAGGTGTCCAAAAGCGAAGTATTTTTTTAGAATATTCATTTCAGTGTCAAAGTTGGCCAAAAAGTGGGACACAGTTTTGTGGGATCACCCTACAGCACTAGCGATTGCGAAATTACACAAATATTGAGAAAAAGCATAGCAAAGAATGTTGCAACCGTACGAACATGGCTAAAAAGATCTATTTGTCTTCTACAAGGGATATTCGGGCTGTTTGATTCACGTCGGGTTCACCAAAATGTACGCGGGGATCAAATTCTGTAACACTCAACAATGAGGGTTAGTAGCACCGATTTGCAATGGGGGAAATCAAATGGAAATAACTACTAAAATTGAAACTATGAATCAATAAAATGTACAAGCAAATAAGAGGAAAATAAATGAATGCAAACCCAATTGCTTGAAGCTTCTATTGTCTCTCTCCACTCCATCCAAAATGTTGTTTGTGATGCTTAGTATTGGTGTGGGCAGTGTCTATGACTTGGGAGCATCGAGAATTTGATATTGAAAGTGTGTGTGTGTGTGTGTGTGTGTGTGTGTGTGTGTGTGTGTGTGTTTGATCGCAAGAAGGTTTGATGCTTGAACCAAATATGACAGAGTAATGGCGCATGTGAGCTTGAAATCTTGGATCCTTCAAATGGTTATGAAGGGTTTGTTATATAGAAATTGAGAATGAAATGAATGGTTGAGATCAATCCCAGAGATAGGAAGATGAACGTTTGAGATCAAAGGGAACTAGAGAAGCCATCAATAAAATCCACCTCTTCAACTGGGAGAGAGGAGATAGAGTTTGGTTAACTGAAAAACTAATTTTGAGTTACTTTTTAGAACTGAAGAGGTGGGTGGAGTTACCCATGTGAACTGGAGAGATGGGTGGAGAAACCCTATGTGAACTAAAGAGATGGCTGGAGTAACCCATGTGATCTAATTAAAGTTATCTCTTTGAAAATAAATGAATATTTAATTTTTTTTTTAATTAAATTTTTCAACATGTGAGATAATTGAATTCTTTTTGATTTAGAATTGCTTTATTGAATGAAATTAAACGAATTTAATAGGAAGAATTTAATTAGTAAGTTTAAATCTTCCAATTTAAGCTATAGGAAATTGAATTTAATTAATTAATGGTAATTAATCAATTAAGTTTAATTAATTATTTAATTAATTTTGGGAATTTGATTAAGATGATTTTGGGAATGAATTTAGAAGAAAATAGATGATTTAATTAACGATTAAAAAACCATTAATTAATAGATGAAATGAATTTGGAAGAAAATAGATGATTAATTAATGATTATAAAACCATTAATTAATAGATGAAAATTAGTGCTTTTAATGTCAAGTCGCAAGTCTATCCATTTTAGGGTGTCTACACATGCATGCACACACACGCACACACACACGTGCGCGCGCGCACATACACACACACACACACATGTATAGTGAGTGTAATTCTCATTGTTCTTTTTCCCACATTAGGTTTTTCATGTAAAATATAATTTTCACATATTTTTTCACTGTGATATGTTTCATTTTTGGTTAATTGGATAAAGATAATTAATAATTGTTTGTGACATAAAAGGTTTTAGATATGTTCAAGACTAATTTACCCTCCTCTCAATCTTGTGGTGTGTTCAACAATTTTTATTAGAGCTAAGTTCATTTTAGAGAAGCTTAACTACTTGAGGAAGATTTGGGATGGTGCATGATAATAGAATCTTATTTGGAATCTATGTCATTTAGAATATGCGAAGTTGTTAAGGATGGTTACACTCCAACGAGTAATCCTTTTATTCCAAATGAGATCAAGTTGCATAAGAACAATGTCATGGCTACACTAGTAGAATTGGGCCCTATTTTCGATGAAAATTGGTCGAATTATCTACCCAGTTTAGTCGAAAGACCCACAAATTGCTTTGTCAGTATTTTTGTTGTTGAAAAATCGACACATTGTTATTAATGCTGAAATTTCTACGTAAGCTTGGTCAAAATTATCATCTACAAACATCTATATTATTTGTCGAAACTTCAACAAACATTTCTCGTAATGTTTCTACCAAATGTGGCCAAAATGTTTGGCCCGTCCAACTAGGATGCCAAACCCACGACGCAAACTTTCGACATAGATTGGTCAAAATGTTTCAACCAAGGTATGTCAAAATTTTGACCAATACTAGATTTTAAAAAAAAAAAAAAAATTCTGAAACCAAATAGCCTCAGTTTTGGTACTCGACTTCAATAGAAAATGGACCACTAATAAATTGCTTCTTGCTCTCTAACAAGCAATTTGTTATTGGTCCATCTTCTATTGAAGCCAAGTACCAAAATTGAGGCTATTTGGTTTCAGAATTTTCTCATTGAGTTTGGTATGATAGAAAAGCTTCCTTAAAAAAATGCAAAGCTTCCTTAAAAAAATGCAGATATGGAATGATATAGTCTATTTGGAGAGAGATACATATCACTTTGAAAAGTCAACAAAAGATGTGAAGGTAGTGAAAAATGCTCAAGAAATAGTGTATAATGATGTTGATCTTTATTTACCTGAGGCTCCTTTCAATGCCAACAACAAAAGACCTAAAAATAAAGATGTTTGTTAAAGAGAAAAAGGATCTGATATAAAGAAAAAATCCACCATCCTTAAACAGTGGTGACTAATGATAAAAGAGCATCAAACCATCACAAGAGTACAGTAAACAAAAAAATACACTAAGATCATGTAGAACTTGAAAAGGTTGTGAGATTAAGCAGTAATATGCAAAAGTGCCAAGAAAGATGTAATAGCAACATCAAATGTGGATGCATACAACAGTGAAAGACTGCTACAAAGGGAGAAAAATGATGGCACTAGAATCCAAGTGAAGTCCTAGTAAAAATAGTCATTATGGGGATAAAATAGCTTTGAAGTAAGAAATGACATGGAGATCACAAAGATGTGATGCATAGTAACAATCAACTCCAATGCACAAGAAGTGAATGAAGTAAAGAAGCCAGAGATCTTGGAAAAATAAGTCAATGAGTGGTAGGAAATGGATATAAACTGTTTGAGGATAACGAGGTTTTCAAGAGATAGATGTTTCCATGTGGAGCAAATATGGATGTTTAATGCAAGAAGAACGTGAATTGTCCCATCATTTTTTACTTTGTTTCAAAGTTTCTCTCGCTGTTTCAAATGACACCTACCATCATAGAGAGATCAGTCATCATATTGTAGTCATTAATTACATAGTAAACTAGACATTGTCACCATTTTGAGCAGAAAGATAGGCAATCATGGCAATGAAGGTCATTGTATTGTCATGGTGAAGAGGGTGGTCACAAACTCAGTGAGCAGTGAAAAAACCATTTAGCTTTCAAGATGTCATAGTGTCACGTGGTAGATCAAAACATTTCCTATGTATAAAAATGGTGCAAAGATGTGGGAAGTGTTCATTGATGATTTAGATCTTTCCATGCACCTTAGCTTTATAGGAAGAAGAAACAATTATCTTCCCCTTTTGCCTGCACTTACCAGATGCTGAACTGGGTCAAAGTTTCATGAGAATTGTTATGGAAAGCAACCGATTCCTCCAACATCAGGTGCATGGAATCCAACATAACCAAATTTACTATTACGAGTTTTGTGTTATTGTAATGATGATAAGGCTACCAAACTCTTGAAAAAATCTTACAATCTGCCTAAGAGACTTTAGTACTTTCTTCTAAAAGTTGAAATCCATTATGGAGTCTACATTGTAGCATGAATATGGTCCTTTTTTGGTATGATGATTTAAATCAACATGTAGATTACTTTATATTTTTTAAATTGTAACTCATTGTGATGGTTTACAGTCCCTGTACTTGCAATCACCCTTCTCAAATTGCCATTCGTCAACACAGAGGCCTTCACATAGCCGATCTCTCTCACAGCCTGCATTTTTGTCACTGGATCAAAATTCTTCAATGTCTTCTATTCCTGAAGCTCACCTTTTTGATCGGTTGCCTCCTATAAGCCCCGCTTCAATGCATTTGTCAAAGAGACACAATAGCATGCCTATGGGAGCTACTGTTTCTTCATCAGACATTTCTGGTGGCAGTTCTTTGGATGCCTCAATGGAAAATCAGAATCCTTTGGGAGCATTTAACAGGTTGGTGATTACTATTTTCACTGCTGCCGCTGCTCATTTTCCTCTACCTCCATCGCATTTTGGTAGCAGTGGCTCTAGTCTTCCAGCAAGGCAAGGGCACTGACGAGTGCATAGTGAAGTTCCTTATCAGTTTTCTCAACAATTTCAGTCTTCATTTGGTCAAATCAATGATTGTATTACCTTTGGTACTTTGAAGGATGGTGCAAGAAGGGAATGGATTAGGGATCAATCCTTTGAGGTCCAATTTTCACAGAATGGAAAGGGTGGTTTTAACATGGATGGTTATTTGAACATGGAATGCTTGAAAGAAAGAGGGGAATTGGGAAAAAATTTGTATAATGTGCCCGTTGAGATGCAAAACATAGATAATGTAAAAAATTTAGAAGATGGAGATATTGGACCAGTGAATGATGAAAGTAGAAAGTAGATAATGGATTCCAATGGTAAGGCATGCAAAGGATTGGAGACTAGAGCAGAGATAAATCTTAAAGCGGTTGATGTAGAAAGTAAGGAAAGAACCCACAACATCTATAATAGCAATATTAGTGAAAATGAATGCCACAATTTTGTGATTAGGTCTGCTAGTGGTTTTGATGGGATCCACATCATGATAGATAGTGGAGGAAGTGATATGATGAAAGAGAAAAATGATAAGGATTCCGACTAGAGCAACAGTGGAGATGAAGCTGACAGTGAGGTAAATCTGATATATAATAAGAATAGAGATGCATTGCCACTTGAAAGAGACAAGGAAGGTAATGGGCATCAGTCTTTTGGTAGCACAAGTCATAATCAAAATTCTCATAATGCATCTTTCAGAATGAATCTTTACTAAAATACATACAAATCTCTCCAAAGTGAGAAACAAAAACAAAAAAAAATAACTTCTAAGACTAAAAGTTCTGACCTTGAAACTTACAACAGTTGCAGATTCTGTAGATGTACTCTCAAATATCTTGTCAGCATTGCCAACTTCAAATCCATCCCACCTATAAAGTAAAACAAGAGTTAGAACCAATAGATTTTGATCTGATTGACTTATTTCTAACACCCCACCTATAAATAACATCAAGTACCTTGGATGTATAAATGAATTCAATAAACATAAATTTTTTACATTAGGGGAACGTTGACATACCAAGGGAAAGAAATTAGGACCAAGCATGATATTATAAGATCTAATGTCTCGATGCTAAATGGTGCCTTCACCACATTCCTTGTGCAAATACTTTATAGCCACAACTTTATAGCCTTCCTTCAAGGCTATTCTTTTGTCTTCATCCGTGGGCTCTACATTGAATTTTGTGCACTGTATTTTTGGCTTAATATCATCAATTTTTCATGTATGAATTGATTAAACAAAATTGTTAGCAACCTTATATATGAAATTTGGATATGAAATTCCAATTTTTCTACTTACAAGTCGAGAATGAAGTTTCATATAGCCACTAGAGCCAAGTCTGTGTTGGCCAACCTTTAATAATCTATCTTATGTAGCTTTTGATGTGCCTTGCAGCCTATGAAAAGTTTGAAACATGTTAGATACTATATTTACAAAGATCACTAATTAGTGCATGATTACATTCTACTTAATACTATCACGACATACCTTCTTTTGTCGTCTTCTGGCTGATTCCCTCTACCCTTTAGCCTTTTCTATTTTGCATCTTCCATTATTTAATTCCACTCCATCTGTGGAATCATAGGAGGTCACTCGTACTTTGGGTTATCCTTTAGAGCCCTTCTATATTGGTCCCTCATAGTCTTTATATGTTTGGATGCTTTTTTAAGAATCAGGGCACTGTCAAAAGTTTTATTTCCAAAGAGCTCCTCTAAAG
>MU228193.1:75077-154272 GCA_018584345.1 Thuja plicata | reverse complement strand
TAAAGGTATATATGACTGGTAATTCCAAGTGCTATGAAATGAACTATTGAAGGATAATGCAATTATATATATGACTGGTAATTCCAAATGCTAAAATTGATAAATTGAACTAATGAATTATTATGCACGTATGCAGTATAAATGAACAATGTAATATGATGCAACAATTATGCAATGAATGAAGTTGGAATAATATATATTTACAATTGTAGTCCCAATGCCACAATGGAATACAATGAATCTTAGCAAGGCTATGACTACTATAGATACTTAGCAATTTGAATATATATTAATGGTTGTCTCTAAAATAACAATATGGAATATGCACATACCTACAAGCCGACTCTGATAGACAATGAAATATATACTGTTATGACAGGATAATCAATGGCAGATAGTGTTGTCTCTAATATGCTTAATAGTTGATACGACTTATGCAATCTTTGATTCTAGGGCCATCTCTGATATGGAATTATGATTTATGCTTGATATATGATGTCGTCTTTGATCTGCTATATAATGCCTGCACTTGAATCTATAAGGTTGCAATAGCAACCAAAATGCTCAATGAGTGATATCCACAAAGGGAATGGTTTATAAAATCAATAATCAATATACACACCTCTCATAGCCGATCATATCATAATATTACTATGCAAGAATCAAATACAGGGATTCTAAAACTTTCAAATGTATTTCATTTCCATACTAAGATCACTCAACTCAAACCCTACATTCATGGAAATGATTATATTCACCTGCCCTAACCTGCAGGTTTCATTAGATTCTCAAAAATGCCCTCCTCCCGCCCGCGAGTGAATTGAAAAATGAGTTTCACTTTTCACTTTTTTTTTGTTTATATCCTGTATACATCAAACTTTCGACAAACTTAGGATCGTCGAAATTTCAACGAAATCGGGGTCATAAACAAAAAAATAATAATCTAACAAGCCAAAAAAGGCCTTGGTCAAAATTAAAGGTAGAAAATAGCTATCAAATGTATTAGTGCTAGAAATACTATTATTAGTGACTGAAGTAATTCAGAGTTGTTGAATATCATGTCCTACAAATTTGCAAAGGAAGTTTTGAACAAACTGAGAAATAACTATGGAAGAGATAAGAATATCAAGAAAGTGGAGGTGCATAACCTAAAGCATGATTTTTAGACCCTAGGGATATCTAAATATGATACAATTGAGATTTATCAACACTGTGTGGATGAGGTTGAAAGTGCAATAAGAAGTATTGGTAGAACTATGGAAGAAAACAAGGTTTCGTGAGAAAATTAATGAACCATTCCTAGATCCTATGTAATTCCTTGCTAAGAAACCCCTGACGTGAGGACAAAATACTCAAAAAAACATGCGATATTTTTTTTAAAATAAAAATGTACTACAATAAATTAAGAAACAAACTATAATCTCATTTGATTTATCATTTAAAATAGAAACCGGGAGAGTAAAGAATAAACCTATTGCCATTATCAATTAATAAATTAAATTATCATTGCATACTTGAGTTCCACTTTCTTGTTTCTTCACCATGTCCCAATACTTGTATAGAAGTTATAAACATGTCTTTACAACTAGAAGCATGTCATCATATTTATTAAACATTAGATACATGGTCATAAATATAACCTTTCTTATCAACTTATGTAGGAGAATTATGAATGTCAATAAATAAATCCTAAGGGGCTGGACCTAAGTCTCATGGGCTCATCACAAATGGCCTTGCCTACATTCACACTCAGAGACTCCATAGTTTAACTCTTTAATCCTTAACTATATCTTACTAGATCACAAAAGAAAAGGTATAAGTTCATCATATGCTATAGCATATGTTTTAAAAGACACAAAAGAAGGTACACAATCCTTTCTAGCGTAAAGTCCCCAAATAGTTCCACCATCGGGTGCCACCCACTTAGTGAAGCAGAGATGAAACCGAGGTAAAGGATATAATATACCAACACATCCCAAGAAGGCATGAGATATCCACAAGTAATAAGTACATTAAAGGAAATGTAATAAAAATTCAGCATAAAATGCATATAAAAATGTCATAAGTGTTTACAAGTGTATAAATGACCACTCAAGAATTCGTAAGATCTTATGTAAGAACATAGGGATATACATGAGTATAAAGGGCTTATAGAAGCATCAGTCTATGCAATATTTACTTTATAACTAAGTTCATGCCTGAATTCTAATTCATCCATTACACATAAGAAAAGCTAATCATAATATTTTTCCATAATTCGTACAATGTATTAGAAAAATGTTCACGAGAATACAAAGACTCACAAGATTTTTAGGAACATACATGAGCATAAAAAAATGTTAAAGAGGAAGATAAGATTGTATAAGTGTGTTATATCCTAAAGGAGCATCAACTATGCTATTTTCCTCTATCTACCCTTCAATCTATGCATACAAATTTAATTACCATTAGATGTCACTAATAGATCTTCTAATGTATAATGATAAATTTTGATGTTAATCCACTAGAAATGTATAATTAATTATTTATGATCTAAAATGAGGCATTCATGATCTAAAATACCATCAATCAAATTATACATAAGATAAAATTTAAAACATCCCATCTAGGGCTAAGATTTTCTATACAATATTCTTAAAACTTGCTAAAGAGAAGTATCTACATTTACAAAGAAAAAATTCCATTCATAGTCCTACATCCTATGATTAAGACGATATTTTCTTTTTCTAACTCTAGATAACTCATCTCCTAGATTTGTTAACATTCAAGGTGTCAATATACATGCACAAAAATAATATTATTTTCTAGCATTTTAGATCACTTTTATAATGTCCCAAGCTAATAATTAACCTAAAAATATGAGTTTTCTAATCAAATAATTGACTAAGATGGTAATATTGTTATCCCAAATTTTGTCCATGAAGTAATGCCTATAAGAATGAGGTTTTAAGAATAATAAATTTATCTTGAAGGGACTAAATGTACTAAAATGTAAGATGACAAAATCATGACCTAAGAGATTATCTTATTAATAACAACCAAGGATTAAAAGTATTCACTAACTTTAAGTAGAATTGATCAATACAATGAATATATGTTACAAATGTTTGTGTTAATACCCAATTTCAAATAAAATCCCTTGGATTTCTATGGAATAATCCTCAATAACACGACAATCTTAAATTGCAATTGATAACCATTTGGAAATCACCTCAAATTACTTTTATAATCATATTAGGTACACTAGGGGCTAGTATAACATCATAATCTCATGATTACAATTGCAAATAGCCATTATGCCTTCATCGCAAATAGATCAATCAATTTAAGCATATATGAAAACATAAGTTCATACAAAACCTTCACTCATTCATACCTTATTCACTTTATATAAAGATAAAGATAAATAATAAATAATAACATAGAAATTATCTCCTTTTAAGTCCTACTCCAAAAATGTTGATTAAGTATGAATCATAAATCACTTATAATTCTTTCATGTCATTCCCAATATAAATCCAATATAAATGGTATTAAAAACACAAAGATCCTCAATTCATAGTTTCATCAAGATTTTATTTACTCCTTTGGAGTCGGCCCTTTTGCTTTTCCATGAAGTTTTATTCATATAAAGTTATTTTGGTGGTTTGTTCCCCTTTTAAGTTTATTAATGTAAAGTTTGAGTTTTGAGTATATTCAGGGACTTCAGCTTTGATATGCTTTCATGGAATAAGTAGGTTTCCAATTTCGACTTTACCCAGAGATTGTGAAAGGGATGTTTCCTCGTTAAGGTCAGATGTGGAAGAATCGAAGTGAGTTTACGAAACAAAAATCAATCCATGTTCATGTTCATAACCAAAATTTCTCTCTTGCATGAGTAAATAAGATTACTACTGAACCACGGCGTTATGGCTCTCCAGTTTTATTTATATATGTGAAAAGAAAATTATATGCACATAAAATAGAAATGGAAATAATGTTTATTACTACTATCCAGACGTGTCAAGTCTAAAATTATATTGCTTTAATGCAGATAAGCACCAAAGAATAGACCTCTCTTACAATTGGTGTCATTTCTTTATCTTGGATATTCACTCGAGTGTGTGTCGAGAAGAAATACATATGAGAGATCAGATAATCCTATTCACAATCTCTATACCTTTCACATCTCAGTGTTGCTTCCTGATCGATGCCTTTTCATATTAATTAGTTGGCTATCTTATGACTAATGATTAGTCTCCTTTCTAAACATTTTCTTCTCAAGACAAGCTAATAGATTTTTGACATCGATAGACCAACTTCTAATAATCAAAGTTTAGTTAATGTCGTGCCCCTAGGCTTAATTGATTTGCCATTAATTCTTTTACATTGATATAACTATTCATAGACCGTACCATTTTATACATATAAAGTAAAAATGTATACATTGTGTGTATATAGCTATCCAACACACATACATGATTTTAATGGAAAATTATATATATATATATATATATATATATATATATATATATATATGAAATAAAAATGACTAAATAGATCTGAATTTGTATTAACCCAAGCATAGGTCTATATAGACTCGAACTAATCAATTACTAGAAAAGATGGAGGGTTCACTTCCCAAAGTACCTCCTTACCAAGTTAGAGGCACTACATCCGACAAACTAAGTTGTATTCTATTGAGGAAAGTCATGGCATATATAAATATACATTGAATCAAATTTATGATTCAATCTCTGCTTTTATGATGTCAAAATTTGAAGACAGTCAACATGTCAGGAAGGATGTTGCATTCAAATCTACAAAGAAGATTGAAGATGTACCTGAGACAAACAATAGTCCAAATGATGAGGAAGACAACTTTGTGAGAACAGTGAAGAAAGGATCTGAAAAGTATAATGATAAATTGTCCTTTGAGTATTTTAATTATGGAAGAAAAGGTGATTGTGCTACTAGATGGCCTTTCAAGGAAGATAATTATAAGAGGCTTGAACATGATAAAAGAAAGGATAGTTATAAAAGAGATAGAAAAAATAAAATAATGGATGACAAAGATAAGGGTAAGAAGAGTCTTTTTTTAGTACAGATTCATTCATCTAAATATGAAGATGAAGATGCAAATGATTCAGATGATGAGATACTATTGTTGGGTATTAAGAAAAATTGTAGTAAAAAGTTTGAAAATTGTAGTAAAAAGTTTGAAAATCAGAATGGTGTTGAAAAATAGTGAAAGATCTATAGTTATAAAGACCACTCTACAAGCAAGAAAAGAACCTAAAATTTGGATAATTTATCACAACCTATGTTATTTTCTAACCATGATTTTAGTTGAAACTTTAAGTTCAAACTAAATTTTAGGAACTATGAGAGTGGTCAGTAATTAATGGGAAGACTGGGAGTTAAGTTAAGGGAGATCCTATATTTAAGGGGGAGTTACCTCTGCATGCTCACGGATGGAGGAGAGGGATTTCGTATTGGGAGAATTGTTCTCAGATGGTTGAGAAACAAAACAGTGTTATAATCGTGGGAGATAGGGTGTCAACTCTCTGAATGTCTCGAGCCAATTAAAATGGTCAAGCCACATCGCAGAATGGAACGTGGACATACTAGGGAGAATTCACAGTGTTCTATATTTAGGAATCTCTTTTGTCACTATGGTTGGAAGCTTTCCATTTATTGGATCTCTTCATGGAGTTTTCTCACTTATTGATGTATGGAATTTGGACTTTTCTTTAAATTACTATAATTCTTAATGATCTTACCTTATCTATTCACGGTGCTATGCATTAGTCCTTTCTTGATCAGAAATTGTTCACCCCGTGAGTTGTAGGCTCATCTTTATTGGTATGTTGGTCATTTTGTTTCAATCTTCTCTTCATATAAGATCCTAGTGTCTAATAACGTTTTCCATGTTGACATTCAAAGCTGACATTCAAAGCTGTAATAGAGGGGCGTAGCTCATGCGAAGGGAGTGGTCTGGTTGCAATCAATTAAGATTGTCATTTTCTTTAATTCTTTCTTGGGATGATTTCATAACCACTTAGAAAACGTTGTATATACTGGTAAACATAAGTAATCCCTTGTAATATTGATCTTGTGTTCTATCTACTACTTTGGTGGCAAAAAGATTTTGGTTCTTTCCTTCACCAATCTTTATACCTAACAATATGCCACGTACCTTCTAGATTTTTCTGAGTGCTTTGTAACCTTGGCATCGTCGTCCCTTGTGTATGATTGATTTTATTATCTATCTTGTCTTGTGCACCCTCCTCTATTTATGTTTCTTAATACATAGTGATGCCCGAACATTGCATGTTTACCTTATGCCCATTTGTAGAACCCCGGTTCGACAACCATGAATGGGCACCAAGTTATGCTACTATGTTCATCTAGCATTCTCATATTGCCGAACTTTGATTGTTCAAGTTTTCTAACATGATTCTTGCCTCATCTTGATCTCTTCCTGGGTATATTTTTTGTGGAAGCTTCCTCCAATAACATAGTCTAGTTTGCAGTTTGAAACGTATATGCATGCATCACTTGAATTTTTAAGTCCCTATTTTGATTGTCTTTAACAACCTTGCCAGATTCCTGAAAGTTTTAACACCCACTTATGGTCTCCGTGGCAGCCGTCTTTGATATATATTCTTCAGAAAGAGCACAAAACCCATAATTAAAGCATTAGAATATTTTGATATAGGATTAATTTCGTTGTTGTTAAATAGTAATAGTTCGTTTGAGTGCTTAAGAAAACTCCAAGACTGAAAGATAGCTATATGAAGTGTGAGATATGAAAGCACTAGAAGACCATCTTTTCACCACAGTAAACTTTAAATTGTTTATCCTATACAATCCTATAAATGTGTTCTAACTGTGTAACCACATTGCTTCATAATCTACATACGAGGAAATAGAGAAATATTCCTTTGATTATATACCTTCCTAGATGTTGAGAATACATAACAATAATTATATTTTTTTTGCACAATTATTAATAGACATAAGAATGTATGGAGCTATGTAAAGAGAATGCTAAATCTGCAGCAAATATACCTGCCAAGAAGTTCGTGCTCAACTGCCAATTTTGCAAAGAAGTTGTTGTCAATTATTTTATAAGGATGACTATTTGTAAGTTTACGAGTGTTTGAAAGGTTGAGAAGTGCCTAGACTAACATTAGAATGGGTTTGTATGCACTTGTATGATCATTTGTATTCTTATGTGCTCTTGTGAAGAGTTTGTGCTTATGTATGCAGCAATGTATTTTTGTTGTAAATGAGAAGAATGTATGTGAAGCTTAGACCCCTCAATATAAATGGTATTGAGATGAAACCAAGATCTTGAAATTATCATAGAAAGTCAGGAAAAGATTATTGATTCTATGTTTACATGTATCTTATGTGAATATTGTATGTCATGATGTAGTTTTGCTGGCATTAGAATAATTAGTTTTTTTTTTTTTTTTATGATTCCTTAAAAGGGATAAAGGAAATTTGCTTTAAAGAAGTGACTTTTATTCAATTATAAAATTATCCTAAAGTCTATCCTTCACCAAAGAACCTCGAGATGGGTAGAGTTGGGTAAATTACATTCTTTGTAAAGAGTTGGGATGACCTGTATATGGATATGTATCATGCATAATAACAACTTTCAAATATATAAGAAAAGAGGTAATATAGTGATGCATTATGTGACATTCATATTCAATTACTTGAGGAAAAGATGTGTGGATGTGTTTTAGTATTTTTCTTCCTTGCTAGAATTATTTTGTGAAATGATTATTTTCTCTGAGTAAGAATGATCCAAAAGGATCTAAAAATGTTTTCAATAATCTAGTGAGAATTATTTTTCTATTGGCATAATTATGACTTATGAATATTGTGAGTTCATGATTTGGTTAAATTAGTTATGCTTCTAATATTGCACAAATTCCATTACTTCAATTAGTTTTACTTTGCTAGATTACTTCTAGCTAGGCTAGGTATCTTTCATGACAGGAAAGATTCCAGGGAAGCATAACTGCTTCGTGGTAGGGTGGAAATGCACTCCTAGAATATTCTTGCCCCTAATGTTTTGTGCAAAATAGGTGTCCAGAGCTCTTGTCAGGAAGCTCTTCATGTTTAGAAGATTATGTTTCCTTGTAATTAACTAGTGGTCTATTGTATTGACATTTGTACCCTTATGTTAGTCAGTCGACGAATCTTGTAAAATTTATGTGTCTTTGTAAGTTAAATTCTTGTATGGTCTATTCTTATTGTCATACTTTGTTATTTTTGACAAGATGATCAAAGTTTGTCAAAGCCACTCTTTGTATGTGGTTTTATGTCAGCAGTTGGTCAAAGCCACTTTTTCTATGTGGATGTTTTCGACAAGCTAGTCGAAACTATTATTGATATTTTATGTAATGTCTCATGTTGATACACTATTAATGCATTCGACAACGAGGTCAACACTCTTTCTTGTTATAATCGTATGTCTCTTGTTCAACAAGTTTTTTGACCCATGTACCTTTCCCATATTATTTTATTAAAAATCAATTTAGTCTTGTTGATATGTGGAATCGACATTTGACTGAGTTGACCGACTTATGTGTGTTGCATGTATTTCCAATGTGGCATTTGTGTCGGTAGGCCAGTTCTTACATAATTGATTCTGTATATTTAAATCATATGAAAGGCGATAAGTTCCTTAAGTTTGAAACGTTTGATGAAGGATTAGTTAAGTTTTCCTGTGAAGAAGCTACACCTATCTATGGTAAGGGAACCATGTCCAACGATGGTAGGCATACGATAGATGATGTTTATTATGTTAAAGGCTTAAGGCATAATCTTTTAAATGTGAGTTAGATGTACAGTAAAGGTTACAAGCTCACATTTCATTGATCTAGATGTGAGATCATAATAGGATGGTTAGCCACATAAGGGATAAGGATAGATAGCAGTGTCTACTACATAAAGGAAAATAGAGGAATTTGTTTGTTGGTGCAAAGCAGTGAATATTGGTTATGGCACAAGAGAATGAGACATATAAATTTTGACAACATGGTGAAGATAAATTATTCTAAGCGAGTGAGATATTTTCCAAAAATTATTAGGTCTACAAATACAATGTGTAAAGAATGTTAGATGGTAAAGAAGACAAGTAACAAGCCCAAGAACAAGGAGTATTCTACTAAAAAACCTTTGGATTTAATACATAAGAGCTATGCTGAACTACAAGGAAGAATATGACTAAATGGTGAAAGGTATTTTTTGTTACTCATTGATCTGATTATTCTAGAATGACATGAAAATAAAAATTAGAAGCTTTAGATATATTTAAGATATTCAAGAAATTGGTTAAGAATCAAGTAGAAGCTAAGATTAAGTTTTTTAATTCTAATAGAGGTGTTGAGTTTACATCAAATGAATTCAATAGATTTTTTGAAGACAATGGTAATAAAAGAGAATTGTCTGCACCTAGGACTCCACAACAAAGTGGAGTTTTTTGAAAGAAACAATAGGAATTTTGTTAAGATGGATAGAACTATGTTAAACGATGATAACATGCCTAATGTGTATTGGAGAGATTTTGTGCATATTATTGTTTATCATCTTAATAGGCTACAAGGGAGAGTGAATTATAAAAGGAAACCTTATGAGCTATGTTTGGGAAAGACATCTACTGTCAAGCATTTCAAAAATTTGGAAGAAAGTTCTACATTTAAAGAAATAAAGAATGGGAAGTTTTCTGCAAGATGCGATGAAGGAATATTTCAGGGATAGTCCACAAAGAAAAAGGAACATCAACATTACAACAAGAGTTTGAAGAAGATTGTAGAAATAAAAAATAAAAATAAAAGAGGAATGAGATCAAGATGCTCCAGATCCTGAGATTGAATTTGAAGATTTTCCCATTGATGCAATAGAATAAAAGAATTATTTGGGAGACAAATAAGAATCAAATGAAGGAGAAAAGGAACCTGAACAAGTTCCTAAGCTATCTACAAAGTATGTGCATAGAAATAATTCATAAGATTAGAGCATTGGAGACAGAGAATGGAGCTCAGGCAAGGATAAAAATTTCCAAGGAAATTGAATAGTAAAACTACTATTTATTATCTAGGTGGAACCAATTACTTTTACAAAGTTTATACCCAAGTTCAAGATATAGACTTTGAGGAGATATTTTATTTGGTAGGTAGGATGAAAGAAATAAGGACATTTCTTTTATTTTCTGCAAATAGGAACTTTAAGGTGTATTAAATATATGTCAAGTAAACATTATTGAACGGATAACTTGAAGAATAAGTTTACTTTGAAAAATTTATTCATTTTTAGTTATCAAAAAATTTGGACATGGTTTGTAGACTCAAGAAGGCACTTTGTGAATTCAAGAAAGCTCCTAGAGTTTAGTATGCAAGGCTAGACATGTATTTGTTGCAGCAGAACTTCAAGAAAGGTATTGTAGATAGTAATATTTATTCCAACGTTGAAGGTGATATGTTGTTGATAGTATTTGTATATGTTGATTTCTTTTTTGGTGGAGATGATTATGTATGATAAATATTTTCTAAAGAAATGTAGAAGGAATTTGAAATTTCAATGATTAGTGAGTTATCCTTCTTTCTTGGTCTTCAAGCTCTTAATTGGGTGATGGTATTTTCATTTCTCATCCCAAGTATACCAAGGAGATGTTGAAGAAGTTTGGTATGGAAAACCATAAACCAGTTGGAACTCCCATAGTTACAAGTTGTCATTTGAGCAAGGATGATGAATCCTTGGACTTGTGTATTAGAACTTCTATAGATCTATGATTGGTGGGTTGTTGTATTTGACTACTTCAAAACTAGATATCATGCATGCAGTCTGTTTGGTTGCAAGATATCAAAATAATCCTAAGGAAACTCATGATAAGACAATTAAAATGATATTTGTATGTTTGAAAGGAACTTTTAATTTTGGATTATAATATAGAAGGAATGATAATTTCTCTTTAAAATATTACACAACTATTTATTGGGCTAGATGTGTTGATGAAAAAAGAAGTAAAAGTGGTGGTGCATTTTTCTTGGGAAATATATTGGTCTCTTCGTTGTTCAAGAAGGAGGATTTGTTGTCATTAGCTACAACAAAAGTACAATATATTACAGCAACATCTTGTTGCACTCAAGATGAAATGTGGATGAAGTTGACTCTTAGAGTTATCAAGGTTATGTATGATAAGTAGATTATGATTATGTATGATAATAAAAGTGCTATTAATATTTCAAATAATCTGGTGACCCATTCAAAGACTAAACATATTTCTATTTAGTATCACTTCTTAAGAGAGAAAAATAAAAAGGAGTAAGTCAAATTGGAGTATGTTCTTGCAAAGGATTAGATTGTAGATATTTTCACCAAGGAACTATCAAATTATTCTTTTAAGTATCTCCCATATATGATATGAGTTATTTCCCATCATTTTTAAGATTAGATGCATAAGAGTGGTACATCTTTTGAGGGGAAGAATTGATGTCTATAGATTTTGTCTCCTAGATTGATGTGGTTATTGCTCTCAAGGGGAGTAGTGAAGGTTGTGGTTTCCTATTTGCAATGAAATGTTGGAAAAGTATGAGATATTCATAATAGGGGGACTGTTGTAATTGTCAAATATGTACCTAGAAGGAAAAGATATATTTAGAGAAGTGTTCAACGGATTTCATTGTTGCACACTTTATCCTTGATGTCAAAGGGGAAGATATTTATAATGACAAGAGAGAGATACAATTATGGAGAGAGTTAGAGTTGCTAGTTGATTTTATAGTATTTTGATAAATGACCAAGGGGAAGATTGTTGGAAGTTTTGCATTATATTGTCATTTATATAAAACTTGTTGGTGTTTAAGATAGAGGAGAGTAGTAAGAGGATGTTGTTAGTTGTGTTTTTCAATTGTGTTTCCAAAAATGGAAAAGAGGGAGATTATTAGAAATATGCATTCAATGTTGTCATTGATTTTGACTTGTTGTGTACATTGATTTCAACTTGATGGAATGGTGTGTTTCCTAATGTGTAGAAGATAATAGAGGTCTAGGATTTAGTGTATAGATGTTTGGTGATAATTTTGAGTTACTATGTGGTGTTTCTAGATGGTGGCAATATGGGAAGCTTGAATATGAAAGAAATAGTTTGAAATACTTATGGGAGAATGCTCTACATTCCTCCATGTTAAAGTTGGTGGCTTGCGGTTATGGCTTTAATTTCTATGTTCTATGAGTATTGGATTATTATGTTGCCTCCACTAGTTTAGATGATGAAGTTGAGAGTTGTAGTTTACTTATAGTGAGACTATCTATCAGTCTTAGTGTGGAGAATGCTCTGAATTTCCCTACAATGTTGTTTCTAGGTGTGAAACTTGGTGGACATGTCCAGAAGGTTCTTGTAGTGTTGTAGTTCAAAATTCATGTGTTGGTTTTCTCCGCAAGTAAAGTTATGTTATTCTATTATTTAAAATCATTATCTGTATTGATTTCTTAATGACTCATTAGATTATCTTTATTGAATTATTATATTTTGATTTATATATGAATTGGATGTTAAGTTAAGAGGTGGTTATGGGTTTTACCATGGTGTGTTAAGATCTACATCAAGTTATTTTGATTTGAGAATGTTTTGGGATGATTGGTTAATGTGATTTATTGTTACATTTGATGTCAACTTTGGATGATATTTTGTGGCACGTGGTTTTTTGGAATCAGCTTGGGAAGATGTGTTGTGATGTATTTATGTCCCCTTTATCTCTTGGTGTGGACTGCATTGAGAATAGTTGTTCATGGTGGTCGAATTTGTGTAAATAATGTTTAATCCTATTGTAGCCAACCTACATGAGGGTTTATGTGCCAAGTTGACAAAAAAGGATGTGTAGATGTTTTATTTTAAGTGTGGATTGAGTATGAATAATTTAGAAGCAAAAGTAATAGAGAAGAAGTGTGAATATCAGATATTAATGTGCTTTGATGATAATATCTTTTAGATTTTCATAGTTTCAGGTAGTGAATGTAAGAGTTTTGTTTATCATGATATTGGTCGCTTGACAAAGTAGGTGATGAAAATTTCATGATAAGAACATATTCATTTTAACTCATCATATTCCTATGCCTACTACAAGATAGTGTGTCCTTTGGTAGCTTGTGCAAATTTGTATCTTGTCTTTCAATTGTATGCTTCAATCAACAATTCCTCGATGTCTTTCCCTAAGGTTGTACACCTCAACTTTCAAGTACAAACAAGGAGAAGTGAGCTTCCCTTTTAGTGCCTCTGATGGTTGCATTCTATCATTTCCTTATTTTGATATGGGATAGACTTTGTTTATGTGAGTCTGTGATTTTTCATATATTATTAATTTGTATTGGCATTCTTTTTATGCACCCAATTACAGTTATATATGTATTATCTTTTAATAAGAGACACTGCACAGATGCTTGGATGTTTTCATTGATGTAAACTCATCTCATTACACCCATCTTCATGACATAATTTATTCTAACCAAAATTATTTTTGAACATTTGGCTAAGTCTAGTGAAGAACAGAGCTTTCAACAATATTTGGTATTTGGTCCGATCTTCACTCTCAATTCAATATTTTGTTGTGCGGGTCTCAAAGAAGATTCATGGATGTCTGATATACCTTATTCCATATTTTTTTGGTCAGATGATATCTTGTGTGCAAGTTAGATGCTTTTTTGTATCAATTTTTGACTTACCAATGAAGAACACAGTGTGGTATAGTAAATCCTTTTGTGGATCTAATGAAGATTTTTTGGTGATTATTTTTGTGATCAAGGATGATTATCTGACATGTAGGATAGTGTATGGATAATTGATTTGGTTAGCATTAACATTGTATTTAGATCTAGTCGACTGATTGTACATGTTTCATTATTTTGATAAGTGTTCTTAAGGCCGACCTTGTCAAATTTTCCAAGTTTGATGATATGTATAAATAGATGTAACTGTTGAGATTGATGAACATCAATCTACCCAAGAACACCTGCATGCATAGCTATTACAAACAGAATGAAACAGACAGAAGAGAGAAGGATCCAGAAAGCTATGGCGGCCGATAGGCCAGAGACTGCAAACCCATTGTGAAAGAAATTATCTTCTATTAACACAATGATGAAAATAATACAATCTGCTTATGAATTACAAAGCGGACAATCCTTATAAAGGATGTTGAAACCCTAAAAAGGGAAACTAACAAAAATAGAAACTACCTAAGGTTAGCTTAAGAAAACTAGAGTGAATAGGGAAGTTACTAATTAGATTATAATGATTTAAATTAGTAACCCTGATAGACTATTACTCTAACACCCCCCCTTAAGATAAGCTTAGGGAGAAGCCAAACCTAGGAAACTACTGCAGAAAGCAAGAAAGATGGGTCCCGGCAACTAGGCCTGATCAGGTACCCAAAACATAAAGGGAAAAAAATAGAGCAAGAAGCATCTCTGAAGCATGTCTGAAAACTCTGTCAGAAGATACTGCTGGAACCCCCACTGAAGTGCATGATCAGGTAGAGAAGACAAGTGTCTGAAGAGCTGATCAATCGAACCAAGAAGCAATAGAACCAACAGGTGAACCCCCCCATAATTCTGAACTGGGAGAGGTGACAGGAACACTGAAATGCAGTACCAGAAACAGCTGCAGAAGAAGAACCAGGAACACCAAGTGCAACAGAGGTACAAACACAGGATAAAGGGCGGTGTCATAGACACATTCTACATGGGCTAATGTCATGGAAGGTACGCTCACTTGACAAGAGTGGATGCACCTAAGGCATATGCATCATAATCCCCCCATGGCACTTTATAACACAGTGCAGGTACAAAAACCGAACCAAGTGTGCAAGATCCAAGAAAATTAGAAGAAGGCACTTTATCTCAGTGCGTTTACAGAACAAAGATACATCAGAAAGAGCATGCAAGCTCAGAAGTCAGAAAGTAGAGTGAACTATGAACTCAGAAGAAGAGATCCCCAGACCTGTAGAACCAAGCACACCACCAGAGGGCATAAACTGCATAACTCGGAGGAGTGAAAAATTGGAGCAGAATCTGGAAGAAATACCTCTGCCACTGAAAAGTACACATAATCAGCTTTTCGATGATATCTTGTTTGCCGAAAAAGGAGTCCGGATGAGCCAGATATGACTCCCAGAAGGCAAAATAGGACATCAGACTTCAACAGAAAAAATCGCTATCAAAACAGTGGAACCAAAAATTGCAACCTCCATCATCGGAAAGAGCTCAAAAAGAGCTTTCCGACGATATATGGAAGTCATAAAAATACCCCCGTATGCTCCCTGTAGAGCGAAAACAGACAGGTACCCCCAAAAAGGCCTCAGAAAAAAACTTAAGCCCCTAGGGCTAAGAGGAGGCCGGCCCCTGGGCACATGCGCGCTCAGGGGGCTGGGCATAAGCCCCCGGACCCCCATGTGACCATAGCCTTAAACAGAAGGGCCCGCGGGGCTGCAAAAAGAATGCGCCACCGGAGTGGTGGGCGGAGCGGCCGGGCGGATCACTGAGGGCGGGGCGGCGGGAAGCGCCGCGAGCGGGTCGGCTTGAACGTCTGAAGAGCGGCGGGGCCGCGGAGGAGGGGGCCGGAGAGAAGACGGCGGCGGCGGCGGCGGGAGCCGCCTAGCGGGTGCAGAACACACGGCCGCGGAGCGGTTGAGTGGCGGGGGCCGCGGAGAGGCCGCAGGGGCGGCGGAGCGGCGAGCGGCCACCGAGCGGCAAGCGACCGGAGGGGCCGGAGGACATGGGCGGCGCGCCGGCCGCAACCGGTGGCGGTGGTGCGCCGGTTGCGCGCTGGCGGCACGATATAAAAAACCCTGTCTGCATTTTTTTTCAACGCCAAAAACCTTTAAAAAATGCATTTTTTTAAAGATTTTTCTCGAAATACGTGCTCGTACGGCCCTTGAAGGCCCGAAAAAATTCCCCAGAGGCCCCGGTAGCCAAAATGGTCAAAATTTTATATGATTTCGACTCTCCCGGGCCTTCTGGACGCAATGGCAGAGTCTTTTTCAGATCAAACAGCTCCGAAAAATAAAAACCCCCCCAGAACCAGAGACAAATGCTGGAAAAGCTTCTGAAAGCTTCAAACCCTCGCTGCTTCAACAGAGAACGAACAGCCAGATGCAGGAGAGCTCTGATACCATGTTGAGATTGATGAATATCAATCTACCCAAGAACACCTGCATGCATAGCTATTACAAACAGAATGAAACAGACAGAAGAGAGAAGGATCCAGAAAGCTATGGCGGCCGATAGGCCAGAGACTGCAAACCCATTGTGAAAGAAATTATCTTCTATTAACACAATGATGAAAATAATACAATCTGCTTATGAATTACAAAGCGGACAATCCTTATAAAGGATGCTGAAACCCTAAAAAGGGAAACTAACAGAAATAGAAACTACCTAAGGTTAGCTTAAGCAAACTAGAGTGAATAGGGAAGTTACTAATTAGATCATAATGATTTAAATTAGTAACCCCGATAGACTATTACTCTAACAGTAACAATCTTGTGGATGTAAGTATGAAAGAGGTGTGAATATATGTGTACACTAAATTTATACATCTTGTGAAAGAAGAGAAGGTGTGTGTTGAGAAAGTTTCATCTGTGCTTCAATGGAACTGATCTATGCATGATGAAGATGCTATTACAATTCATGATTTGTGGATGAAATCCAAATTTTTTGTAAGACAGTGATCCTTCCCTAGGAAGTAAGCCTTTTTATTTTTGAGTAGTGAGCTCTAGGCAGTGTGCTTGAATGCATGTGCACTCCCATTGTAACAATCATAATAGGGTATAAATACTTCTAACAAAGTATATCATCTTATGGGTTCATCCCCAACATGGTTTTTCCATTGATCGGGTTTCCATGATAAAAAATTTCTTATTATTGTGTTGTAGATGTTTGCATTATGATCTAGCATTTTACTTTTATTCATATGTATTAAGTGGATAAATAATTAGGTTAATATACTTAAAAAGATTAGAACAATTATTCACCCCCCTCTTAGTGTTCCTTAATTCCAATAATTGGTATCATAGCCTAGTTCCTCAGAGGAAGCCTAGCAGCTTGAGGAAGATCCTGATAGGTGATTCAATAGATTTATATGGTATTCAACAAAAACTCCTTGTTGTACTTAAAGATAGTGATTACTTTAAAGTTGAAGTCCTGGATTTGAAGAAGAGTCTTAAAGATGTAGATAATTTAATTCAAACATTGAAAGGCCAGCTAAACAAATCCATGGATAAGAGGAAAGAGCTTTGTTAGTATATTAAGAAAAAAGAAAGCACAAATGATGATCAAGAATTGAACGAGAAAATAGAAGAATGTGAGAAGCTTGAAAAATACAAAGAAGTCTTGAAAAATGAGATGTAATCTATAATAATGAAGCTAACCAAGGAGATTGAGGAAATGAAGAATAATGAAGAGAATCTTGATCAGTCTATGAAGCAAAAATATGATGAATGAAATAGACTTAACTGTGTAATTGGGTAACTGTAACTTGACCTGCAAGAATCAAAACATAATGAGGAGCATCTTGAAGAGAAGATTGACATTCTAAGGAATGAGTTTTCTACTGCAAATGAATACAATGATAAATGCATGATTAGCTCAGCTAAGCTTGATGTAGTACTTGAAAGTCAGAGGATGAAAGGTAACACACAAGGTCTTGGATTTGAGAAACACGAAAGCTTTGGTTTTAGACAATGCAATAATCAATCAGAAAATAAGAAGGAAAAACCTAAAAGGTCTCCAGTAAGACAACCTAATGTTCAACCTTTTAGTGGTAAAAAATTTGTGTGCAATAAATTTGGTCATAAAATTTTTCAATGCAGAAATAGAATATCTTTTTCAGGTTAATATTTTAAATGCAATAATTATGGTCATAAATCAAGTGAATGAAGAAGTGTAGTGAATAACTCTACCAATAGAGGGAATTTTAGATGCTTTGCATGCAATAGATTTGGACATATTGATAATTAGTGCAGATCAACAAGAAATCAAGAAAATCATAGGAATGAGAAAAAAATATTAAATGCTACAATTGCAACACAATTGGTCACATGGAAAAATATTGCAGAAGCAAGAATGTGGAGAAATGGTTTGGCAGAAAGGAAAAATCAGAAGAACAATGATAAAGGAAAAAGAAAAGTAACTAAAGATGAGATCAGGAAGTAAATGAGAAAGACATGGGTGAAGAAGACTGAGTCTGATGCAGTAAATGGGTCTGCACGTGAATCTGGTGTGGAAAATTCCTTCATAAATTAGATTAAGGACTTTGGGTTGGGGGGAGTTCATCAAGAAGATATTACAACTCCCTGATATCATTGAGAACATGAATCTGACAGGTTTATATATAATCATGCTGAGCTATTGTAGATGTCTTGGGAATATTTTTGGAAGATTTTGAACTGTATTGAAGATCCACAAGAGAATTTGAGTATAACAGACAATGAAACAGGGTATCTGGAGGAGTTAGGGAAAAGTACATTTATTACAGCAAAAACTAGATATGTGAATGATAAAAGGCAGTTTTATCTAATCATTTGTCACTTCTCATTCTATATTAAGTGAGAGAGAGCTCTACAAGCCATTTTCTAGTGAGATCAAAGGCGTGAAGAATATTCCCATGCAAACCCTAGTTCAACGAAAAGGTATTTCTCTAAGATATTTGTGATATTGCATTTTTCAGATATGGATACCCAAAAGAGTGTTGATATCATAGAGTTCCCTAGATCTAAATTCAAGAAATGTCCTTTCCAATCAGTAGAAGAAGATCCACTAGGTGCATTTTCATTAGTTCCATATTGTGTTCTTCATGTCGAATGCATTAGGGCTTATATACATGTAAATATTGAAGATTTAGGAGATTCCCAGAAGATAAAACTTTAGATGGACAAGCTACCAGTTAATTATAAGCTGAAGGATGAATTCAAGGCACTCGAGGAGAATAAATTCACACAGGTTATCAAATTTCTATATTTTGATAAAAATGAATGGGTTTGGTATGTCTTGAGTCAAATTCATGCTAAGTTTATGTGGTTGGACAAGCCTTACTGTATCCTATTTTTCACCTACAACTCAAAATAGGTAAAGATGATTTCATTTGGAAAGCTAAGATACACATTTTGACTTAATTGATACTTTCATGATCATTTTTTTGGAACAAGATCAATGTAGGAGAGAGAAATATTGAACTAAAAATAGATGCAGAAGTAAAAAAGTCTTTCATTGATTTCCAAATGAATTTCAAAATTGAAATATTACACATGTGTTTACAAAAGTACACATTCATTTATACATAAGAAAAAGAAAAGTACAGAAAAATATACATAAGTCATGGAGAGACTCTAACAATGACAAACATACAAATGCATATTTAGCCACATTTAGTGCAGAAAAGGAGAAAAATGACCAAAAGAGACAGAGACAACTAATTTTGCTAATGTGTTTGCTCCATGTACAAGTATAGGTTCATTCATTTAAGATCGATGGACAAAGTTTTTAAATTGTCGAAGAAGCATGAAACAATGTCATAAAACCTTTTAGTTCAGAAGGATATCAACTTGGAGTAGTTAAAGATAAAGTTATAAACTATTGAAAGGGCATTACATTTTGTAGTGAAACCTTCCAGTTTGGTTCGAGAGGCTAAAAAGATATAAATTTTATATGATATCAAGGAATCAATCATACAATTTAATTTGGTGTACTTGGTTCATAAAAAGATCAAACAAAGAGAGCAATCACACGCGAGTACAATCATAACAGAAAACTAAGACTTCATAGAAGGGATTTATCCCACACTATCCTTGTGGAGTTGTCTTGGATATTTTTATATTTGAGATCTCACTTTACTAGTAACCAAAAGAAATCTATTTTGGTTCACATACATGCACACAAGGTATATGATTGGGTAATTTGGATAGTGATGTGGACGGGATAGCTAGGAATATTTTGTGGGTCCACAGTGACATGTGGCATGGTGACTGAAAGATGAAATGGCAGATCAACAATGAATCCAACTATGACACATGGTGTGGGATAAAGGGAGAGTGACATTTTCACAAGGTCTTGAGGTCAGATGACGGTTAACAAATCAAGCCACGATCTAGCGATGATGGTTGTCTCTAAGTCATAAGGTCAGATGGCGATTAAGAGATCAAGCCATGAGCTTGTGAGTAGTGGTTGTTTCTAGGTCGCAAGGTTAGTAGGTGGTTATTAAATCAAGCCGTGAGTTGGCGAGTAGTGGTTGTCGCTAGGTCGGGAGGTTAGATGGCAATTAATAGATCAAGTTACGATCTACTGATGACATTTTTCATGACATCGCAAGGTTAGCATGCAGTTAGGAGATCAAGCCATGATCTAGTAATGATGGTTATCACGAGGTGGAAAGGTTAGCAGATGATTAGGAGTTCAAGATGCTATTTAGTGATGGGAGTAGTCACTACGTCATGAGTTTAGATGGTAGTCAGTATTAACAATCATAAGCTAGTGATTGTGGTTGTTTTGTTATTGTGAGGTTGGAAGGCGGTCAGTAAAAGAAGTTTTGAGCTAGAAAGTAAGGGGTTGTGAGGTCAGGGGTTTAAATGGAAGTGAAATTCCTGAAATTGCAAGAAATTGAAGTTGGAAGTGTAAAAATTGATCTGGAATGGAAGCATGGAAGTGTGATCCCCACAATTCTAAAAAGTGATTTTGAATGGAAGCACATGAAGGTAATTCTCAAAAGTGAAAAAAAGTGATCAGAAATGGTAACCCACAATTCCAAAAAGTGGTTAAGAATGGAAGCACATGAAGGTGAATCTTGAAAGTGCTAAAAGTGATGAGAAATGGAAGCACGGGAAGGAGAGTCCTAAAAGTGTGAAGAAGAGTCTGAGGCATTCAAAGGTAATGGTTGGAGAGTTAGAGACTGATGGTGGTTTCCTGGTCACAATGGTTATTGATTGATAGTGAAAATGTGGAGAGCTGGAGATCAAGCCGTCAATAGCTAATCATTGAGTCACAGGTTATCAAGATAGCAAGGTGGCAAGTGGATGGAGATGTAAATGTGTAAGAAAATCAGATGCTCTCAGATGGAAGTAAAGGATGTCATGGAGTAGTTAAGGGCATGATGTTTTAGTTATGAGGCAATTATTGGCAAGTTTGGAGTTCCAGTCAGTACACACGTGCATGTGGACTAGTTTGAGAGCATTTTGATACATATTTTATGAGTTATGCCACCTTTTATGCATGTTTTCTAGTGAAATCTGAGGATGGGTTCTATTTTTTGGAGTTATATGGCAGTTTAACGTCATTTCAGACCCTCTTTTGTGATTTTTTCTCTTCCATCCGACACCATGAGATATTTTGAGGATTGGAAGGAGAAAAGGAAGTGGAGTTACACTTCAGCTATAGTTCATATCAGATCAGTTCTTCATGCAGTTAGCTTTGGATTTGATTCAAACCTTTCTATAAGGCTTTAGTTTCTATTATTTTGAAGTATTTCTTTATTTTTTCCTTTTTTGCACATTACAAAAATTGAGCAATATTGTATGGAGCATTTTTCATGATTTGAAGTAGAGTTTCCATCATTGTTGAATAAAGATTACAAGTTTCCTTCTCAATTTTGTTACATTGAGTTGCTGATTGTAGGTTTTTGGTGAGATATTGTGTTAATTCCTTTATTTTATCAAGCTTTTTTAAGTGATAGATGCAACATTTGGGTAATGAAAATGTGGTTCTATGATTGTGTCTCCCATTTATACACTGGAAATTGAGAAAATAACATTGTTTTCCTGTCAAGGTGTCAGATACTGAGTCTTGTCATAAGAATCTATTTTGCATGTAGTATCTAATTGAGTTTTTGAGAAACTTTGTGTCTTTAGGAAGTGATTTTGTGAGGATTTATTACTGCATGTAATATTGGTATTCATTTGGTGCATCATCCATTATTATACAAGAGTTTTATTTCACAATCCATCTTTCTTACCCATTTCACATCAAATCATTAAGTTTAAGTGAATATCAATAAGGAATTGGCCTTTTAATCCCAGAAATTTAGTCTCAAGCACTGTTCCCATGATTGAGATTGTTTCCATGCTATGGAAAGATAGCTATATTTTGTATCTTTCTATAGGTGTAAATCTTGATTGTTGACACTTACAAGATCACTAAGGAATTAATTAGAAAGTTAACTAGTTCGTGGTCATCTTGCGACTTGCCTATTCTAAAATCTGTAAAGAATCATACAATCATAGATGATACTGGTGCAAATTTTGAAAAGAGGGAAATGAATATTAATGATATCATTCAAATATATGTGAATTTTTCTTTGATGGTGATTGGATATAAGTTTTACAATTCAATCGGGGAAAATTCAGTTTCAGGTTCGACCATCTATGTTTCTTATCAGATAGTTAAGGAGAATGTAGAATATGATTTTTGTGAGTAGCTGTAGAGTCAACTATTAGATAATATGGATAAGATAAAGAAGGACAATAATTATCCATTCAATTATGGTAATCTAGTCATGAGTCCATTCTTCTATTTCATGAATGAGGTTCTAGGTATAGGAAGTGTGCAATGGGAAAATGACAGACTAGTAGCTATGCAAATTAGAGATTTTCTCTATATGATTGACAAAAAATCTAAGGAGATCACTCTTTGGGGCTTCTTCAAATATTTTTAGATTAATATTTAATCTAGGGAAAGGATCCCTAAATCTATTATGGAGAAATACAAGGACATAATTTTCTTCATGGTTGAAATAGATAAATGGCTAATGGAAGCAGTGGATCCAAGGACATCATGGATCATGCCTATGGGGTATGAGGTGGATGAAGAAATTATTAATGTACATTCTCAGCATCTATTGAGTAAACCTCTTGATCCATCAAAAGAAATTTTTTTTACTTATAAATAAAAATATTTGAAGTTTCATACTAAATTTAACGAGCCTCACATTATAAGGAAGGTCAGAAAGGAACTTGAGAACCTGGGAAAAAGTGTGGGCATTCTAGTTTAGGCAGTGAAGGAAGGTAGGAAGAAGAGAATGGAAGAGGAGAAGCTAATTGAGATTGATGCATCTAGTCTATATTTTTCTTCATCTATACCAAGGTAGACTATAAGTTTTTCACCCTCCACAAGTCCTGCTAAGACAATCAACACGAAGCATAAACAACAAGCAGAATTATCCAAGAAGGAAGAGAAGGGGATAAAAGCTAGGAGAACAAGGAAACATACTTGTGCTAAGGATGATGATGAAGCCACAAAATATGTTGAAAAATTAAAGGAGAAAAAGGCTCAGAGCTCTAAGGCCCCAAACTTTTCTAAGGATAAATCATCTGAAGAGGAACAAGTAAAAAAATGAAACTTGACTCAGATAAATTTGGCATGTCAGTTAATGATGTTGAAAAGAGCATAACTATGCATGGTAAATTAAGGACACTTTTCAAATTCTTTGACAAGTTTGATGATGAAGCTAAAAAGCTACTTGAGGAAGTTATCATAAAATACTTGAACAATATAATAGGGAACTTGTTGAAATCATGTCTAATATTCCTAAAGGTTTATATGAGATTTTGGAAATTAATAGAAAAAATGCCAAGGCTAAGGATGAAAAACTAAAAGAACAAGTGTTAATTAGTCTTTGTCCTATTCTAGCTATGGAAGAAATGAAGAAGATTCTTAAAGAAGTTAAAGAAAAATTTAGAACCAAAACAAGAATAAACAAGTTAATGATTGGGAAGACTAAGGAAGTAACAAAGGAGACAGAAAAAAATCAGAAGACAATTTTGTTAAAATGCATATTTGATGTTGTCTGAGAAGAAGCTCATGATGTTGATGACACATTCATTCTATAAGTTGAAATTTTTTGGGATAAATGTTTTTTCTACTCTTAGAAGTGAGTCTAAAGTTGCAGATAAGGTAAATATAAATCAAGGAAAATAAGATACTGAAATAAATACAATTCATGATACTAATCCTTTAGATCAATCATTTGAGGAAGGAAAATAAAAGGTAACTAAGGAGAAGAATCTTGGAGTAAAGATTGAGGCAAGAGACACTGCTGAGGCAGTAAAGGAGTTTCTTAAAGAAGACAAGCTGAAATTAGATTATCAAGAACTCATAAAAGGTCCTATCAATTTGGCCTTTCTCTCTCCAATTAAAAATTTGAAACTTGCTTCATTTGCATAGGCCAAGGCAAGAGAGGAGATCCTAAGATCTCATATAGAAGACAATGAGATAATTGGTCTTAAATCTGATATCTTGGAAAATATCATGCATACATTTTATAAGGATCCATCAGATACCTCCTCTGGACAACTAAAGAGCTTAATAAATTTTGTAAGTACTCATTTTGTGTCCTTAGAAAAGTTTATGAAGATTAAGGTCCAGAATAAATTTTATACAAATAGATTCAAGAGAGTGAAGGAGATCATTACAAATGATAGAACACTACTAGATATCAGTATAAAGAGTATTAAAAAGGCGCTAACCAAATGAGGTAATATCTAAAAATCACATCTATCATTTGCTAAATTTTTTGATGAGATTGAAAAGAAGATAAAGGATCCTGAGAAATAGTTAGCCAATATGTCTCAGTCCTTTTATCCACTAGTTATTTATGTATCAAGTCTAGAAGGTTAAGTGATATTTGTGCTTGACACGATAAAAATTTTAATGCATGATAGAGATATGATGATTGGTAGAGTTGGTGAACTTAGGAGTTTAATTTCTCCCAAGTTGGAAACAATGTTGAGTGCTTTGAATGAAGCTAAAACTGTCATGACCTCAAGTGATGCCAAAGATCTCAAAGTTGCAGAAGTGAAAGCATATATTTTCAGCAGTCTCATATCAATTTTGGATAATCTCAAGAAAGGTTAGGATTTTGATTTGAAGGTAATAAATAATACTTTTTGTAGAATTATTTAAACTTATGTAAATTTGTGGATTCAGTTTGTACATATGCAACCTATTATAAGAATTTTGTATAAATTTGGGTATGCAGATCCCTGCCTTTGCCATTGATGTAAAAGGGAGATTGAAGGGTAGTGAAAGTTTATGTAAAATTCATATCCATATCAGTGGGAGTATAACTGTTTGGAATTTTTAAGAGTTCATACCTTCTACTGATAGTCATTTTTTAATAAGTGTTGCCTTCAGTTCCAAAGGGGGAGATTGTTGGAAAGAGACACCGCATATATGCTTGGATTTTTTCATTGATAAAAAATCATCTCATTGAACCCATATTCATGATAGGCTTTGATCCAAATGAAATTCCTTTTGAAGATTTGGCTAAGTCTAGTGAAGAACAAAGCTTTCAACAAATTCTGGTATTCAGTCCGTTGTGCACCCTTAGTTTATTATTTTTTATCATGGATCTCAGAGAAGATTCATAGATTCCTAATATACCTTATTCTAGAGTTTATTGGTCTTATGATATCTTGTGTGCAATTTTCATGCTTCTGTGTATCAGGTTTTTAGTTACTAGTGAAGAACAACAGTGTGGTATAGTAAATCCTTTTGTGGATCTAATGAAGAGATTTTAGTGATTATTTTTGTGATCAAGGATGATCAAACAACATATGGGATAGCATGTGGATAATTTTTTTTTTTTCATTAATGTTTGCATCCAGATCTAGCTGACTGATTATACACATTTCATTATTTTCAAAAGTGTTCTTCAGGCCAAACTTGTCAATTTCTCCAAGGTTAATGATATGTATAAATAAATGTAACAATCTTGTGGATGTAACTATGAAAGAGGTATTAATATGTGTGTGCATTGAATGTATGCATCTTGTAAAGGAAAAGAAGAAGTGTGTCAAGTAAGTTGTATATATTCTTCAATGGAATTGATCCAGGCATGATGAAGATACTATTATACAGCTCATGATCTAGGGATTTAATCAAAATTTGTTGTAAGGAAGTGAGCCTTCTGTGGGTAGTAAGACTTTTTATTTTTGAGTAGTAAGCTCTATGAAGTGTTCCTGAATGCAGGTGAATTCCCATTATAATACTCCTAACAGGGTATAAATACTTCTAACAGAGTATATCATCTTGTGGATTCATCCCCACCTTGCTTTTTCCTTTGACTTGGTTTCCACGATAAAAATATTGGTTTTATGGTGTTGTGGATGTTTGTATTATGATTTAGCATTTTAATTTTATTCATATGTGTTAAGTGGATAAAGAATTTGATTAATATAGTTAAAAATTGTAGAACATTGATTCACCCCCCTCCCCTCTCAGTGTTCCTTAATGCCAACATTATCATGTAGATATCACTATTTATGTGGATACTGGTTTATGCTTATGGTTTTAGTGTTGATCATATATGCATGATAAATATATGATGATGTGAAATGGTGTTATAGGATGATTTCTAGATAATATGATATATTGATGATATTTTTGATAGTTATCTCGATGTGATTTCATGTTAAATCACTAGTGTTGTGACAATGATTTGATTGAGATATTGTTGTTGATCACACTTTGTTATTTATATAGTTTGGGGACTTTATATATGCTTATTATTACCATAAAATTTTATTTAGATGCAAAAATTAAATGAGATCATTATTATGATGTTTAAATGTTGATTAAATATGAAATGGTTGATAGTATAACATTGGAGAGTATAAGAATGATTATGTTGTTGAAATGCCCCTTAATTAGCTTCAATTAATAGATTAGTTTGTATATATGTTTTGGCTATTTTATATGTATGAGAAGATAAACTTGATGTGCATATGGTGTAGTGATGAAAAGCATCAGACATCAACTCTACCTAGATTCACACGTCTAAGCATGTACTTATCCTCAATAGTTGGACATGAGATTGTTCATTTCATGATACATTTCCTATTTATTATTTGCAGTTTGTATGATGTATTTTCTTAGAATTTAATTGTTTAAACCACTAATTATTGTGCAGGCTTACCAGTGCATGATTTTTGAAAGACTAGTAAAGTGTTTTAGCATAGTCAAATTATCCACAATTGTCATGGTTGAGTTATTTAAACTAAATGTTGTTTTAGATAACTATAGGTTAAGTTAATATTTACTAGAAAATATACATTATAGGTATTTAATCTATTTATAATTTCTTAAATTGTTTTCTTGGGAGTTTTGGGGAATTAAGTTTGTCTTTTTTATTTATTTTAGTTTAGGTAATATAATTTTATCCATTTAGACTTTTGGAAAAATGCCTTGTATTCAAAAAGTGAGTTCATTCCAATCACTTGGCATTTTGTTGAATTCCCAAATTCCTCTCCAAAATTGATTGGAGAAAATCATTTTATTTTTCCTTAATAGATTTTGTTGGAGGAAAATTTTGGGTATTCTCTTGTTTTGTTTTTGCTTGGATTGCTACCAATTATTGGGAATCTAGTTGGCTTTTGTGACATGTTGCAATATTTTTCTATTTTGAGTTTTTATTCAAATTTCAGGTAGGATCCATCATACCTCTCTTTTTATCATTTTTGTTGCTTGTTGTTGGTTGTAAATGATTCATGGCATGATTCTAGTTTTATTTCCCAATTGTTTGGTTTAATTTGACGCCCGTTGGGTTTTCATGTATTTGGAATTTGATATGTTATTTTTGTATACTATTATGCTATCTATTTCTTCATATGTAAATGAAACATACATTTACGAGATGGTTGAGTTATCGTTCACTGGGGGACCAATGGGTTTTCCTAGATTTACGAGATTTCATGTTTGAAATTTAGGTGTGTTTAAAGGTTTGTCAATGAAGATGACCTTTATGATAAGTTTTTGTTTGTAAATGATTTGATGGAAAATTTGGAATTTGGAAATGAAATTGAGTTATTTCTATGTGGAGTACTAGTTTTACTTTTGAAATTTTTGTTATGACTCATCTAGGGATTTGTACTCTTGGTTTGAGGTTGAGAGTGTGCCTTGTGCATGATTATATTTTATTAAGGAAAAAATAGGTTTTACAGGGACCCAGAGCTATAGATTTTACAAGCTAAATAAAGATAAACATCAGAGTTCACAAAGAAAATAAAGATGCAAAATAGGAAAAAGTGAAAAGGAAAACATCTATAAACCAAAAACCAACACGAAACATAGACAAAGCTAACATAATCAATTTATGGTATCAACAACCTCAGCTTCAAGATTGCACATGTCCTAGGCCACATTCTTCAGATCCTGGATCTTCAGAGGAAAAGACTCTATTTTTCTCTTTAGGTTGGGTCTAGTCCTCCTTGAGGGGCCAAACTCCTCTTTCTTTCTTTTGTCTTTATCAACATCCAGGTCCATGAACAATGTCTTGTGTTGGGATTTTTCTAACTGTTCCACCATGGTACCCATAGTCAAAGAAATTTTCTGCACAAATTTGTGGCTCTTCTCTATGATGGTGTTCATAGAAACCCATATTTTTTCCAATTTCCCCTTCCAAATACTTAAAAAATTTCTCATTCTCCTCTTTCATCTTATCCATGAGCTTAATTGTTCTTTGCAGTAGAAACTTCTCTTCCTCAAACCACAAAACCCTAGTAACATTTTGAGGTGCCCCTTTAGCTTCCACCTCATCCAGCTTACTTGTGACAACCCTAATATTTATGTTGGGGTCCTTTATCTCATGAAAAACTCACTTAATGATCCTAAAATAATCAACAACCCCATTTTTAGCAATAGCCTATATGTCATCCAGAAATTCTTTGCCAAGCTCTAAATTGTGGTCTTCAAGATTTAAATCTCAAGGAAAACTGGGTTTGTTCTCTATGTTAGTGGGAGGGTAAGAGGTATAAGAGACAATAGTGACTTCTAGGGAACCATAGTTATCCTATAAAGAATCCTTAGAATAGGAAACTAGGTTTTCACTCATGGGGGTCCTTATTCTTATTTTTAGCTTTTTGAAAAGTGGCAATGGGGGTTTTCACATAGATATCTTTTATACCCAAAGGATTTCTCTATAAGTTTTTCTTAGACACATTCTTAGAGCGGGGAGGAACTTCCTCTTCCCACTCGATGTCCCATTCATCTTTGTCCTAAGACAAACTAATATCAGTATTTTATCCTTCTGAGGTCAAAGTCAAGATGGGGTTAGACAAGGCTGAAATATTTTTAAAATACTCATGGACTAACAGAATAAGGCCCACATGCAGAACATGATTCTTCCTATGGCCTTTTTTCTAATTCTTTATACTATGTTTCAAATATCAATAAAATTAGTAAGGGAAGGTAACCCTCACCTTGTGTTGAAAATGGATAAGGAGGAAAAAATGGTAGTTGTAGACTCTGGAAAATCTGTCGTCCACCATGATCTATTCCATGATAAATCTAAGCATGTCCTTGCATATCTTCTTAACTTTCACAAAATCAAAATAATTGTTAGATATTTTGACCAACACCTCCATTTCCTCATCATTTTTTGGAAATATTATGACCACTTCATTCAAAAAATTTCTATCATGAAAGAACTTCGCCCCCTCCATGGAAAGCCCAGTGATTTCCCCAATGAGATTATCATCTATCTTTACCTTCACTTTGTGCATGATTGTTATCGCCTTTAGGAAAAATATTTTTTGTGATTTGGTTAATAGAATTTTTGATATATTAGTCATGATATAAAATTATTGGTCTCATTTTTATGAAATTATATGACAGGATCTTTGAGGGACCTGAACTCTCAGTTTGAAACCAATTGAGTGCACTATGGATCATGGTGGAAATTATGACCGTTTGATTCTTTTGAATTTATTATTATTTTCCTTAATTTTGGCATTGGACCTTATTCATGGTAACAAAATGATTTGGGTTTTTGTGTTAGAGTTGAGTCAGGTAGTGACTCTTAATTGGGGCAGGGCCTAGAAGTGGCTGCCATGGTAACCCATTAGTGAGTTGTGTAACATAAGTGATAATGTGAATAAATTAAAGGGAAAAATATAATAACAAAATAAATAAGAATACATTGAATACCTTGAGTGCTTATAAAGGTTTATGACATATTTCATAAGCCTAACTATCTTTGAGATGTTGAGTGAAGATATAGTGAATGCCTAGTTGTTCGTAGGATGTCAATAAAAGGTATGGATAAATCCTAGTCATCCATTTGACATTGATTGAAGGCATAGTAGATCTTCCTTATCTTGTGAAAGAATTTCTTGATTCCTCATAGGCCATCTTTTATTATGTGATGACACTCTCATTCTTGTGTATTTACTTCCAACCATTGTATAGGTCTTAGTAGATACCTTCTTGGATATATTTACCCTAGTATGCCTCTTGTATGTGAGATTTCATTGGACAATATTATGCTCATATTGACTTATGTAATTTTATGGTATGTGTGTAAGCCTACCCTTTCTTATGTGTATTATGTTTGGGTCATGTGACTATTCCAATGAGCACCATGGGGTGGAATTAAGGGTTTCCAATGGTCAGGTGACATAATAAGTCATTGTCAGGGATTAACATATAGGTTCCAGTTTGATTCAAAGATGAGAGAAGCCTTACTTTCTTGCACTTAATTCTCTCTTTCTCATTTTTATTAGCTTTATTTATTGTATTTAGAGAAGGATAATGTAATTTATCTTATAATTATAGTTGTCATTGCAATCAAGTGAATTAGAAATCAAGATAATGTAAGTTGTACCCTTGTTGAGGGTAAGTACGTATTTGAGTTGTAATTTGGAGTTGACATAGTTTTATGTTAAGTTTATCTAAGTCTATGGGTAAAGCTAGAAAATTAGTGTCTATTTCTATATTTGAGTACATGCACTAATCAAAACCGATACCTATTATATGGAACCTCTTCTACACTATTCCAAGACCTTTAAGGCTAATGTGTCAAGTAGATTTAAGTTTTAGCACCAATGCTCATGGAATGGTGCCTATGCTTTTTAGCGCCTGCGCCTATATTTTAGTACCAATAAGTCCACTAGTTTGAGAGTTAGGCTTCTAGCTGTGGATGGTTATAGGTTGTCTTGTACTTGCAATTATGATGTTTACTAGTTGTTATAACACCTTGGTTTAATGGCTAAATGATCATGTTTTCATATGATCATCTTGTTAGCATAACTGATACAGCGATGATAAGTATTGCATTGATGAGGATTGGTACAGATTTGATGACAAGTGAATCAGTAATTTGGTTTTCATTGATGTCAACTGATTGACTTGGTGTTTTTAGTATGTTACCAGATAATGTGTAAGTGAATCATGAGTTTCATTATGTTTTTGAAGTTATTATTCTAATGAAAGCATATGTCATGTGTTGTGAAGTTAAATTTGCCAATATGACTTTTGATATGAAGAATTAAGTTGGTTATGTTTGATTTAACTCAAGCTTGGTAACTGCTAAAACTAGTCAGTGATAGACTGTAAGTGATTTGAATGTTATCTCAAATCGTTAAACTATTTAGTGGAGTAGTCATAGGATATGATTGTCATCAATGTCAAAATAATATGTTTGCGATCATGACTCATATTGTTGACCAATATAATTAGTTTATTTGACTGGAAGCAATATTAACAGAATGAAAAGGTAAAAAAGATAGAGCTCTTAAACAAGATATGAAGATTTGTGGATCGGTGAAGGAATTTGAAGTGGAAATAGGATTGGTTATGTTTTTAGTGAATTAGTAAGGAAGTTCCATGATTTGTGGAACAAATTTGACATCACATTACTTGAGGTATACGTTTGAGGTGGATTCTTCAAGAATTTTCTTTTGGTCAAACGATTTTTTGAAAATAGCTCAAATACCAAGGTAAAATATATGTGTAAGATGATGCGGTCAAAGGAAAATGTTTTATGAGTGGTAAGATACATTGTATCTTACCTAAGATGATCTGGATAATTCTTATCTTAGGTCTAGGGTTTGGTTTAGCTCAGTGGAAGTAAATCTATATAGTGAAAAAGTTGAAGAAGAAGAGAGAGAGAGAGAGTTGATTGTGAATTGCAGAAGGATTCGGTGACAGAGCAAGTAAAGGAATCAAGTGTGATCAAGCTATGAAAGAGTACACAGTATGAAGATGAATTTATGAGCTTTATAGGATTTGATTATGCAGAGGTATTACAAATTTCACAGATCACTTTATGTATTTCTTTCTAACCATTGTAACAGTGAAATCCCTTAATAAATAGATCTTTATTGTAAATACTCTAACAAAGTGACATTATAATTGAATGTTATAAGTCCTCTAGCAAGGATTCTTCTAAAAGGGAAAAGACCCTAACAGATCTAAAGGAAAATCCCTTAACTGGGTAATGTAACCACCCTAATTTGGTCTTCTTTGACCATAGACCCTATTTTCCCTAAGTGTGGTCATACCCCTAATTATCTCAAGACAATTCTTCAATTAATTGACATAGTTAATTTAAATCAAATTTAATCTCCTGAGTGATCTAATCACTAAATTACATTAATTACCTTAGCCAATTAAATCAAATCAAATCAATTAAATAAAAAACAATCAAATACATGGCTAAAGTAATTAATTAAAAGGAATTAAATAAATCCTAATTACAACACCTGATTTTCAAAAGGGAAAGTCAATTCCCTATCCAATGAGAGTTAAATCACTTGGATCACCTCACATGAATCACCAAAGATTCAATCTCCACCTCTCTTAAACTTTCAATCCTAACCTATTATTCCTCAAATTCTTCTATAAATGGAATGAATTTTGAGCTCAATGGGCCCATAATTTTAGAATTCATTTGAAAACTTATGTTTCTCATATTCTCATAAATCTTAATGCATTTTAGCTCAACTTTCTTAGAAATTGTCATAATCTTTCATTTGGAGCTTTAAAATGAACTTTTATTGAGCATTTTAGCTTAAATCCTTTAAATCTTCCATTATAAGCATGAATGTGTCACTAATTAATGCATAATCTGAGGGCAAATTATAGCATTCTTCAAACTCTTCTTAGATAGGGAGCAATATATCAAATTTAGTGATATTTGTGTGCTTTTCCCTTGATTTACATGTTTATTTCACTAATGCAATGATATATTGAAGTGTTGTGTTGCATCTTGCAAGATCCACAAAATACACACACATTTTTGGTGCCCACCGTGGGGAAAATCCTCAGATTTTACCTCATTTTCTAATCATTTTTTACTGATTTGGGTTCTTTCTTTCCAGGTCTAGAGTCGCCTTTAGTTGATCAAGGCTCACATTCAGGAAATCACGTCACATTCAGGAAATCAGATCGCATCCCATATTTCTAAACTTGCATTTGGTGATTTCTACATTGCATCTGGTAAAGGATCATAACTGGTAAGATTCAGTATCACCTTTTGTGCAAAGCATCACATTTGGGAAAGGGCCTCGCATACCGAATATCTAGGCTCGCATTTAGGAAAGGCAATCACATCTAGTTATTTGATTTGCAAATTGAAATGTCTAACCACTAATCTTGTGACCTTGTCTATTTATGTCCTTTAAACAGCCTAACTATTGATTACAGGTTGCTGTCAGAGCCTTTTCTCAAAAAGGTGGAAAGTAACTACTAACTTGTGGTTTACAGGTTGTAGAATTGTTCAATTTGATTTCATTTATTCAAAGATTTAAAACTAATTACATTTTCCAATCACTTACTAAATTGACCAGAGGATTATGATCTTTTCCTTTAAGGAAAGTCAGAAACTCAAAAGTCAATTTAAGATTTGATAGGAATTTGGGGAAAAATTGAACAAGGCAAACTCACATTGTTTAATTATTTTTGGGATAGTAATTGAACAATCAAAGCATTAAATATTGTGGTTAAATGAACAAGCACATTGTTTAATTCTTTTGGGAAATTAATTGAACAATCAAAGCATTAAATCTTGTGGAAAAATTTAACAAAGCAAACTCTTATTGTCTAAATTTTGGGAAAAGTAAATGAACAAGGAAATCACCTAATTTGGGGAAATTGAGCAACACAAATTTTGTTTTCAAATGCTTTGTGCTTTCTTAAAATAGGAATTTAAAAGTTGAACTTAAGCTTACTACTTAGTCTCACTAGAGGATTTGCTCTTCTTTCCAAGTGGAGGAATCAAAGACTCACCATGGCAGATTGAGTTTTGAGTGAAGTAGTTTGAGGAAAGTAACATGTTTGGTGTCTTTGTGGGAGAAAATGGCATGGAATAGGAGAGTATTCTCTTCTTCTTTGAAGAATCAAAAATCTAGACTCCTAAGCTTGCCAATCCTTTTCATTTCTTTCAAAAACATTAGAGGACTTGCCAATTGAGGAAAAAATCTCTCGAGGTGAACCAAGTGAGGACAGGTTTACACCAACCATTCCAACTCACTATAATCAATATGCTTCCATGTAGGCCAAAGCCTCGAAAGATGTAATCATTTTTTTTCCTAGAATTTTGACATCATTCCTTGAACATGCTTGAGTGTGTGTAGAGCGGCATCACTTGAAGCTTGCTTGCGAGACTACATAGATTTGAGTACTCATAGGGCTATACACCTCAATTTTTCCTTGTACAATTCTATGGGAGATGGTTTTGAATGGATGCCCCAACATAATAAACACTTGTAGTCAAACAAACCTAATTTATCTCCAAAAGGGTGATAATATTTGTGCAAGGTAAATAGTAATTGCCCCAAGATACTCATCATTTTGTTCCCTCACTTGCGTTTGGATTCAAATAATATGGCATCATGAATAGAGCAATTGTGTGCTTGGTGATGGCCATTTTCTGATTAACATATGAGTGTGTACCTAAGTCTATGAGAAAATATTTTCATTCTATGGTTAAAAACTAGGGAATAGGGAAAGTGTTTGATCATCCTTAACAAAAGAAAATTGCTTGATGTGTCTAAAAGACTCACTAAAAAGATAACTCCAAAAAAAAGCAATAATTTTCATTCTCTAACATACATGTTGTTTCCAACTCATTGGAAAATTCTCAGAAAACCCTTGTTGTCAGACAAATTTCACGCATTTCAAGACAGATTTGACAAAAATATCAAAACCATTATAGGCTCATTTTTGGTTTGTCTAAGCTCACATCTAGTTGCATTAGCTCGCATCTAGGGTGTTTCATCGCTTATGTTCATTCCTGGCTCACATTAAGGACACTTTCTCGCATCTAAGGAATCAAAGCTCACATCTAGCAAAACACAAGCTCATATCTGGAAAATCAAGCCTCGCATTTATGGAGTCGCATCTAGGACAGTGGGACATTAAAAAAGTTTTTCTCAGAGAAATTTAGTACTTTTGGATACCCTTTTGGCTCTTCAGTTTGTTCTTGTTGCTCTTGCTGGTCCACCTATTGCTATTTCACAGCTTTCTTAGGAGTCTACCTTGCATCTCCTCTTGGACTCTCATAATTGGTCTCAAAATGTGTGGTCTTCTCATTTATCAAAAACTCTTGATTCTCGGCTCACTATCACAACATTCTAACCCTCTGATGCTGAAATCATTCACCTCCACCAAACACAAACAAACTTCTACTTGGACACACTTACTTGGATAATTTGAGACTCTATTTGACACTATTGGAAAACTTTGACAAAGTTGAGATCTAGCTTTCATGGTTAACACAAGACGCAACAAGTATCTTGCTGAAAAATCAAAAGTAGCTCCTATATTACTACAATATCATCAAGGAGAGACATCTCATAATATCCTATTCAGTCAAGACTCACCCGCAATGGGCGCTCCTCATTAAGAATGGAGTAGAGATTTTGAGGAATATAACAATGGAAAAAACCAAAAAGATCAAGAAAGCAGTAGCAAAGAAGAAATACATATCAACCCTCCTTTGTTTGACTTAGATAGTGATGGAGACATACCCAAGGAAGAGTACAACAAATTTAGACAAATTAGAAAATTCCAAAGGAGAATTACTTCCTACATCTAGCATCTCTTGGAGTCAAACTCCCTAAAGATTATGATGTTGAGAGACTAAAAGAGAAAGAGGTACCATTACCTATTTCTATTCTCACCAAAAACTTAACCTTAATGTAAGCTGAACTTGCAACACTCAAGAAATAAAAGGTCAAACCAACAAAAAAATACTCTTTGGACCACATATGTACATTTCCTTTTGACAAGAGTATCAACATGGTTCCATTTCCTCCCAACATGGCAAGGCCCAAATATGAAAAGTACATGGGATAAACTGATCCACATGACCATGTGAGAGAGTTTTGTGCTCTAAGAATTGAGTGCATGCATGAACCTACATGCCTAATGAGGCTATTTCCGAGAAGTTTAGGCAGAAATGCTATGGATTGGTTCTCCAAACTCACACCAAGTTTGAAGTCTTTTGAGGAGTTAATTCACCATTTTGTCCAACATTACTCCTAGAATATACAACATAACGTAACCATGATGGACCTATCTAACACAAAGCAACCAACTAGTGAATCCTTTACATAATTTTTACAAAGGTGGAGGAAAATATTTGCTGGGTACTCAAGAGAAATACCCGAATCAGAAAAGATGGAAATCTTTATTAACAACTTGGTACCCAAAATTAACTATGCAATGCAAATGCAAGATTCACCAAGCTTTAAAAGGATGAACAAAAATGCCATCCATGTTGAAGATGTCATGATTAAGAAAGGATAAATCACACTCCAAATTGATAACAAATCTACCAACTACAACAACAGGCCTAAATGGTGGAAAAAAAACAAGAACGTTGTTAATGATGGAGTGGTAGACGCATCTAATGCTAATCCTAAAGCAGCAGTGTTTAATCTAACAAATAGCTTACAAGTGAACAAAGAATCCAAGGTAACAACCATAACACCAAGATAAAACAATGAGAATAACAAGAGAAAACCATGGACTAGACCTCAAAGAACATTTACTCCATTGGGAGAACCTCTTGAGACAATTTTGAAGACACTCTTGGATAATAAAGTCCTCACAATTCCTAATTCAAAACCTTGGGAACCAAAAGTTAAATGAAGATGGTGGGATGACAATTCTTATTGTGTCTTTCATAAAAACAAGGGACATAAAACTAATAACTATGTTAAGCTTAAACACATTATACAAGACCTTATTGAAGGAGGTAAAATCAAAGTGGAAGGAAATACCACTAAAAAATATCATATGGCATTTAAAAAACCATTCCCTAACTATGAAAAAGGGGAATCTTCTAAAGGAAAAGGAAACAAAGTGAATTACACCTACTCCAATAATGACAGCGTAATCAACATGTTAAAAATTAAAAGATAATCAATCAATGTGATCACTATTAAATGTTCTAAAGACACATCAATATAATCAAACATGGTGACTCGAAGCCAAGTGCAAGTCATGATCAAAGGAGCACAATCCTCATCCAAACAAGTGACATTTTCGAAAGTACCTATTGTTACAATTCCCAAACCAGCAGAAGCAAGAAAAATAGTTACAATCACATCTGCAAATTATAACTTGGTAGATCAACTACAAAGAACCTCAGCTCAAATTTCTATATTTGAGCTACTAAAGATCTCCTCAGTGCATAGGGAAGTTCTTGAAAAAGCCCTACATTCTACAAATATTCCAAAATACATTGATGTAGACAAGTTCCAGGCAATGGTTAATCATATCTCAGCTCCACATTACCTATCTTTTTTGGAAGAAGATGAAAAATCATTGACTCATCTGCATAACCAACCCCTACACATTGAAGTCTTCATTCACAAATCTTGTGTTAGACATTTATTGATAGATGGAGGCGCAGGGTTGATCATATGCACTCTCAATATAATAAAGAAGTTGGGACTTTCAGAACAAACCATTGAATCAAGGAGTAAGATAACTATAAAAGCTTATGATGAAGAAGAAAGATCATCCAAAGGACTCATTGTTCTACCAATCAGAATAGGACCAATTGAACAAAATGTGATCTGTCAAGTTCTTGATCTACCATTGGCCTATAACATTTTACTAGGGAGACCTTGGATACATGAAATGCAAGAAGTATCATCTACTTACCACCAATGCATAAAATTCCCACATAATGGGGTGGAAGTAACAATTTCTATAGATACAAGCTATACTTGCAACAATGTTATAGAAGATAGTATGGTTCCTCATAATAAGGAAGTCCCAAAATAATTTTTACCTGAAACATCTAAAGACATGGTGATGAGAAGTTTTGGAAAGATGCTAAAACTTGAAGAAACCAGTATGGGAGAATACAAGCTAGACATAACTCAATCATTAAAAGAAATTCATGCGTCTCCAAGATCTTATGGGAAACCTTCCTCATCTTTCACACCTACAGCATCAAAAGAACAAGACATTCATAGAGAAACTAGTATGGTTAGAGCCTCTACTTCTCAAGATGATGAAAACAAAGATAAAGAAGTCTTGGCTTGGCTCTACAAAGGAGAACCAAAAGAGAATGAGGTAAAACATGTAGAGATATCCCCAGAAAAGTATGGTAAAGGATATGACCTTCTCAAACAAATGGGATATAAAGGGAAGGGACCTTTAGGAGATAAAGGAAAAGGACTTGTTGAACCTATACACATGGAATTTAGAAACACCAAAGACAAAACAGGATTAGGTTTCAATAACAATTTTGAAAACCCTACTCCAAGAGATGGTCTAATCTTTGATAAAGGAAGTGAGGATGAAGAAGAATAAACAACATTGGAACCATGGACATATGAGAGATTATTGCATATTGGTACATAGTATCTTGAATATCAAGGAGAAAGATATGTACCTACTTTTGTAGCACAACAAGAGACTCATGTTCTTTTATTGCCACAAACTGTTATCCAAGAAGTAGAGGAAACAATATAAGACTCTCCAGAAGTCCCACTGATAATAGAAACTCCTGAATAAATACCCCAACAACAAGATTTACATCCTAACTGGGGGAAGTTGGTCACAATTTTACATGTCCTATATGTACCTCACTTTTATCTACAAGTGGATAATAGGGTACATCAGGTAACTATTGCTAAGTTTTGAAACATATCTAATGATGAAATAACATACTCACATGATTGTGAATGGGATATCCTATCTGATGCTACTATGGATATTGAGGTAGATGTGATTCAAAAATTTGCATCTCTATTGGAGAGAGGAGAGAGTTCTAACACTTCCCCTAACACTATTGTTGTCCTAGAGTCAAATGAGATACCACTACCTAGGATTTTTTATGGTGATACTGGTGTTTTACTAGGCCTAGAGGACATTCTAAGGATACAAGCTATGAGTTCCAATTTGATGAGAGAAGAAGAAGAAAGCTCAACTGATTAGTCACTATAGTTAGGTCTGCATATTACTAACAAAGACCCTATTAATGTCAATTCGACTCTTGGTGATCTAAATGTTTTAGAAGTTGACTTAAAGGAACATGTCTTGTCAGTTAATAGTTTTGACGCTTGCAAGATGTTATCCTTACCAAACTCCAAACCATTATAATTGATAAACCCTAACCTAATTAATTGGACTAATTCAGGTCCTACTCCTATCATGAACTTTCCCAATGACTACACTTTTTCATGTTACCTAAATGCTTGTGAACCTTATCCTTCTTCCACCAATGCAAGGAGCGTGAACATGAAAAAGGAGGATATCAGGTTTCTTAGTCACAAATTGAAAATTAAAAAGAAGAAAAGAACTAATGGTGAAAACCACGTTGTAGTAGTATCAGATTCTAAAAAGTAAAAATAAAAGATGTATCTAATGGTGAAAACCTCCCAAAGGTACCAAAATATGAGATTCTTGATATCCTCCCTAAGCACTTTCAAGAAAGATCTTTAGTTTTGATAGAACCTACACAACCAGTTAACTTGGAAACAATAGAAGCTTCTCAATTTTCTCACTTATCACAGTCCTTATCAGAAGAGGCAAAGATACAATTCACTGAGTTCCTGAAATAGAAAAAGATCAACTTTACATAGTCTTACACTGATATGCATGTACTTGATCTTGAATTAATAATGCATCATTTATCTATAGCTCTTGGGATCAAACCCGTGAAAAAAAAATTAAGAAAGATGCATCCTCATGTTGCATTACTCGTAAAACAAGAGTTAGAAAAACTATTGAAAGATGGATTTATAAAAGTCATCACTTACGCATGATGGATTTATAATGTGGTACCAGTATCTAAAATAGATAAATCTAACAGGATTTGCACAAACTTTAGAGACTTAAACAAAGCATGTCCTAAAGATGATTTTCCACTGCCGAACATTGATATGATTATAGATCTAACAACAGGATATCATATGTACTCACTCATGGATGGACTCTCAGGCTATAACCAGATTAAGATTTCTCATGAGGACCAAGAGAAGATAAAATTCACATGTGCATGGGGAACATTTTGCTAGAATGTCATACCAATTGGATTATGGAATTCTAGCGCTACATACCAAAGAGCTATGAAAACCATCTTCCATGATATGATACACAAAAACATGGAGGACTACGTGGATGATACCTTAGCCAAGTCAAAAACAAGGATTACTCATATTGAAGACCTAAGAAAGATACTATATCGCATGGAACAATTCCAACTTAGGCTTAATCCAAAGAAATGTACCTTTGGAGTCCAACCAGGGAAGCTCCTAGGGTTTATCATATCAGCAAAAGGAATTGAGATGGACCCTGAAAAAGTAAAAGCTATACTAGAAATGCCACCTCCATGCAATATTAGTCAAATGAGGACGCTACAAGGAAGACTCCAATCCATCACGAGATTTATGTCACAGCTGGCAGACAGAGCACAACCTTTTACTAAATTAGTGCATAAAGGTATTACCTTCAAATGGGACAAACATTGTGAAAAAAACTTCAAATAATTAAAGGATTACTTGGCTACTCCTCCCATTCTCATGGCACCTATTCATGGAAAGCCATTACTCCTATATATCTTAGCTATGACTACATCATTGGGAGTATTCTTGGCACAAGAAGATGAAAATAAAAAGGAAAGATAAATCTACTATATTAGCAAGACCTTGGTATCTTATAAACTCAATTACAATATAATTGAAAAAGCCTTCTTAGTAGTTTTCTTTGTGTCATAGAAATTGAGACATTATATGTTGTCACATACAGTAAAATTTATTGCAAAGATAGATCCTCTCAAATATCTCTTAAGCAAGATAAAATTAAGAGGAAGGCTAGCAAAGTGGATCCTGATTCTAAGAAAATTTGGTATTGAGTATGTGGATAGAAGGGCTATTAAAGGACAATTCCTCACAGATCAATTAGATAATTCACCCTTGAAAGATGATGCACCTTTGATTGAATTTCTTAATGAAATAATCATGCATTTAACTGAACATCCATGGAAGATGTATTTTTATGCGTTACAAGGATCTAGAGTAGGGGTTCTATTCATCACTCCTCAAGGCTACAAAATGATGTTTCCATGCACAAATAACATTTCTTAAAATGAAGCATTAGTGAATGGTCTTAAGCTAGCTATGGAATGGAAGATCATAGAGTTACATGTGTATGGTGACTCCCAGCTCATTATTAACCAAGTAAATGGAGATTATCAGACTAAAGATGAGAAATTAATGTCATACAAACAACTGGTTAAAGACTTGAAAAAATACTTTTTCTTCGTAACATTCCACCAAATACCAAGAATAGAAAATAAAGTTGCAGATGTTACGGCTACACTGGCATCCATGTTATAACTGGAAGAATATCAATTCCTCAATGACTTCTTGGTGGAATAATTATCCTATCCAACTTTTGATACACCTAAATCCCAAGTAATTTGTGCTTTAAATGCCCATGATCAATCTCGATATGCCAAAATCATTACCTATCTTACTGACCAAACAATACCCAATGGCCTAGCAAGGAATGAAAAATGAGCCTTAATTACGACATCATCACATTATGTCTGCATCACTAATAAATTATATAGATGAGGTCTCGATGGTACGCTTCTTAGGTGTTTAGAGCAAGAAGATTCAGATCGTGCATTAAAAGAGGTTCACAAAGGTGTATGTGGATCACACTAGAGTGGATTTTCATTAGCTAAAAAACTACTAAGAGCTAGCTATTATTGGCCCATGATAGAAAAATATGTTGTTCTATTTTCAAAAACATGTCACAAATGTCAAACAAATGGAAATATTATCCATGCTCCTGCTAGAGAACTCATACCATTTATAACACATTGGCCATTTCAACAATGGGCCTTTGATTTGGTTGGACAAATCTATCCTAATTCATCAAGAGGACACAAGTACATCATTATGACCACTGAGTATTTCACTAAGTGGGTCGAGGTCATGCTTCTAATCAAAGCCACTGGCAAACAGGTGGCTATGTTCATCTTGAACTACATTATTTGTAGGTATGGGATAACCTATTCTATTATAACAGACAATGGGGGTCAGTTTAAAAACCAAGACATCAAAGACCTTTGCACACAATTTCATATCAATTAGCCATTTTCTTCAATCTATTATCCTCAAGGTAATGGACAAGCAGAGGTATCAAACAAAAACATTCTTAAAATCTTACACAGAACTGTGAGTAACTCTAGGAGAGGCTGACATTTGCAACTAAATCTAGCACTATGGGCCTACAGAACAAGTATTAGAACACCAATTGGAGCCACACCATTTTCTCTAGTCTATGGCCCAGAAGCAGTTCTACATATTGAAGTAGAAATTCCATATTTGTAGGTATCTCTCCAAGGTCTTGTTATTGATGAACAATACCGCATTAATAGGGTTAATGCACTAGAACTACTTGATGAGCGCAGACAACAAGCATTCGATCATCTCAAAGTGTAACAAAAATGAATGTCAAAAGGGTACAATAAAAAGGTCAAACCATGATAATTTCAAGTGGGGGATCTCATTCTAAAAGAGAATCCTAAAAACTAGCCGAATAGAGAACAAAAAGGAAAGTTTGAACCCAATTGGTTGGGACCTTATGTCATTATTGTAACTTTTGGGACTGGAGAGTATCAATAAGCTAAACCTGAGGGATATTTTCTTCCTGATCTCATTATTACTCTACATTTGAATCAGTTCTATGCTTGATATATGGCTGACAGAGCTCGTGTAGTGAAAAATCTCAAAAAATACCAAAAAAATAGAAAATTTATCTTGAAAAAATTCAAAAATAGTGGAAAAAGTCCTTAAAAAGGGGTATCCTTGGTGAAAACCTGGCAAACAGGCACCTTGATGCTAACAAAAAAAGTAAAAAAGAGGAAAAAAGAACCAAAATTTTGAAAAAGAGAAAAGTGCCTTGGCAAAAACCTGGCAAACAGGCGTCTTGGTAGCAAAAATAAAAAGCTTTTCCTAGTGGTGAAAACCTGGAAAATAAGCGACACTCATACTCTGTGCTCCATCTATCAATGCATTGATGATACTAATCCTTCATGATCACACTTGTGCTATTGGTTGACTCTGATTCCTTACAAATGGCATATCGTTGCCTGGGATTGGTCTGCATTTGCATCTTAGGAATAGTCATTCTGCACTGGGGGCATCTTTGCTAGCATGTTCAATTTGCATCTACTAGGTTGTGCTAGGGTATTTTCTAGGATGGTTTACTTCTCAAAATAGTATTTCTCAATACTTACATCAAAACATCACTATCATAAACAAAGGTGTTTCTTCAATACCACCTACTTATAACAAACATCATACTAGTGTTTCTAAACACTTTAAACGTACTCGTGTGTCTCAACACTTTAATCACACTAGTGTTTCTCAACACTTTAATCAACCAGTGTTCCTAAACACTACATTGGATTGGAAGTTGGTAACAAAGTCAATCTCATATACTCAAACATGAAAAACATATTGCTTGAGTCCAAATTTTGATTGATGATTCTCTACTATGCTTGAAAAATGAATCCACAATATTTCTAAATACTACTTAAACACATAGACTGATCTTGGTTTGATTATGACTCTTTTATGTTCTCATGATGTTTCAAACTAGGGGAATAGAAGAAGTTATGAATTTTATTTGATTGATTATCAATTGGTGATTATTGTGTCTTTGAAGTTACTCCATGACGTCTATTCAAAGAAAAATATTCGCAAGGACATGGGGCATAACATTTTCTTGGTTTTCTGTGTATGGTGATTGTTTCAATGATCCTATAAACTTTCACCTAACTTGGATGTTTATGGTAAGAGTTTCCAACATGAGTGGATAGTTGCATATATCTTGATCCTAGTTATGTGTAAACTATAGTGAATTTGAATCAATTTCCTTGTCTATTTCTAAATCAGATTCTAAGTAAGGTGTACGACACATTATGTACCCAAGGATATGAATATTGAAGGTCATTGCGGGTCACATATCTTACATTACACTTTAACAGAACCTGATTCTTAAAAACAAAAGGAGATACCTGAGTTGTCATCCTCTCCTTTATACCTTGATGCTTCAGTTTATTTCTATCATTGCATCTAATACACATAGTATTCATACTCTCATATACCAGTGGGTATTAGTGACAGTTTTACTATTTGATGATGTCCGTTACAAAATTCCCATTGATGATAAAAATTCTACAATGTATACAAATTAGTGATAGTCCTAAGAGTCTGCATGTAGATGCATTTAGAGATTGTATGATTCATTTTTGAAAAACAACATAAAGGTCTTGAGTTCAAAATAAATTCCCAGTTCATCCAAAATCCAAGTTAACTACATAATCTAAATTACTGATATAACAATGTTATTTCATATCCATGGCATACACTCTGCCTTCATAAATGAGAAAGAGAAAATACAAAAACAAAAAGCATTCAAGCATTGCATTTAATTTTACATCTGAAGTGCATCCATACATATATTTGCATAAATAAAATCCCAAAAACATACATTTGCATATTCACCTAGCATCATTGAAACACATTTATCTATCAGTAATAAATCAAAGAGCATAAATGATGTCATCACATGAATCTAATCTAACTCATCAAGGGACCAAGAACATAATCACATGTGCATCAATCTAAACATCTATCAAAGAAAAGAGAACCCATGAACATATCAAGATCAGGAACAACTATCTCAGATATATCAATGATTGAACAGATAAAAAATGTACAAAAGAGTATGAAGATATCAGTGTGAATCAGATATCAAGTATCGAGAGGATACAATACAATGAATGATCACAATAGGATCACTATATATAAAATGTCTCAGAATATCACAAGTACAAAATCATCTCTGACTACCACCCTCTCCCTGATCTGGAGGAGGAGGAGGTGGTGCAGGATGAACTAGTGGAGGCATCCCTCCCTCAGACTACTATGCTACCCTAGAATAAGAAGGAGCTCTCTATCCCTCTGGAAGTGTAGCATAATACAAACCAAAGTAATACATAGCTCTCTGACCCTAATGTGTCACTATACGGGCCTGTGTATCTTGCTCCGCTCTCAAGCACTCAAGATGACTATTTTTGTTTGCTAGTAAAGCCTCTAAAGTGGTAACCCTAGCCCTGAGTTTCTCATGCTCTTGTTGGCACTAAGATAAAATATTACCATCCATGCCAGAACCTCTTCATGTATCTCTGGGTGGATCTTGTCCACTGGGTACTTGCCCTTGGGATCTCTGCTTCTCTCCAGTAAGAAATGGACCAGAATCTCTCCATGGAGGCACAAACCTAAAATGAGTCTGTCTTCCCTCTCTACTACAGCTGACGCCCACAACACCTCCACCCCTGTCATCCCCACCATCATCTCCATCATTCAGAGGTGAATGCCTACCATCTCTCCCTACGTCTCTCTCCCCATCTCTCCCCCACCTCTCTAGTCTCTTTAGGCTCTACCTCTGCCTCTAACCGGTCTATCATCTGCGGGATAATAATCTAAGGGATCCTCTATGTGAGGAATAGCTTCATCAGGAGCTATGAATCTATGGAATGGATACTGTAACATATGTAGGAGGTACCCATCAAAACAACCTACATCTATATCCTCTAGAATAATGTCCCAGCCAACTACAACCATCTAACTACTAGCCTACTGAGTAGTCTCATATACCATTTGGGCTCCCCAATGTGGCTCCTCATCAAGGATTCGAGCATATATTGTCATATCCTGACATCTACCCTGTATGTGACCATATTGTCTCAAAATATGTGTTACTAGAAACTTCTCTACAATGTAGCGGGTCTTCCCAATCAAGTACTTGATCTAAAATAAATATGACATTTATCACCTATCTACGGCCCGCTCCTCACAATCAAGGAATGGTCGTCATATCACAACAGTCATATCATCAAATAATCGGTGCCAGTACTCTACCTTGCCCAGATGGTTCTACTGAATCAATTCAGAGTACATATATACATAAGGCTGCTAAATTGATCATTGCCTATCAACAATCAAATGTGTCATAGGGATATGCCCCCATGCCTAGATCTGCAAAACTAAAACCCCTACAGTAATGCTGCATGAATATTGATAGAAAATCTCATCAAACTCTCTATATATATGAGCTAAAATACACCTACCCCAAGTGAATCTGTGGGATGCTCCAATCATCAGTTCTATCATATCTACCCAGCCACACATAAAACCATGTTGTCCCCTATCAAGCATGAGGATGCCTCTGATCAATCCAGCTAGATATACAGGTAGATTATCGTAATGATTGTACATATGATCCTAGGTCAAATACCACCACATTATGGTCTGATCTCTAAAGAATCTCTACGTTGATGCAATGGCTTTAGTAGAACGAGACTCAAATGGTACCTCCTGACCCATCACTAGAATCCATAAGATACACCACACATCCTCAGGTGTGACTATCATCTCACCGGTCAGGAGATGAAAGGTGTTTTTCTCCGAATGCCATCTCTTGGCAAGCGTAGTCAACAACCCCCAATTTACCCTGATGTCAGGTAAATATATAAGTGCAACTAAACCTACTCAAGCTATGATATGTAGCTCAGGATTTGTTAACAATCATGATAATGCAAGGACCCAACCTGGATAGGGACCTTAGAATGAAATGACATCAAAGTCAATCTATATACAAAAAGCACATACAGGTTCAATTCAGTATTCTCACTAAGGCAACTACGCAGAAAAACTATCAAATAAGTATTTTTGGCCTTCAGAAGGAGAAAGATAGTCAAAAATAGATAAAACCTAACTCCTAAACCTAAAATAACTCTATTTTTATAGGTTGCAATCCTTTTTACAGGATGCGATGGGGCATACAGGAAATGATCATGTTTTAATAGGATGTGACATGGGCCACAGGGTGCGATCTTGTTTCCACAAGATGCAAAAAAATCAAAGATTAACAAATTTTCCCCTATACGATGCAATATTTTATAATAGGGTGCGATCCCCAAATTACGTGATGTGACACAAGATTTTTGGGGAAAATAGGATGCAACACGAGATTAACTAGACGTGAGCCCATATACAGGGTGCGACACAGAATTAAAACCTATATAACTCTTGCAAAAATGGACAAAATGAAAAATAGAAAACATGGAAAGGTAGGTTTTGAGGTACTCACTTGCGGTGCATAATCATCCGGGCACTGATGTCGATGAGGGAGCTTGAATCAATTTTTACTCATGGGGACCACCATCTTCTCTGCAGAGCTCTAAATTTACTAAAGACAAAAGTGAAAATGAATGGGTAAAAAGTGAATTTTGGGATATATATTAAACTTTTTGAGCTATTTAGGAGCTTTAGAACTCCTCCTAGACCATCAAAATTCAATTTTGTTCTTCTCTGATATATCGGGAATGAAATTGAATGCACAGATGATGTTTTCAATAGCACAGTACATATTTTGCAACAACTTTCCAAAATTGCAGAATTGCTATACATGTTCCAAAAATGATTGACAAGCTTTATCCAATCCATTTTCTGGATTCTCTATCATCAAATTGGACACTTTTTTCATCAAAATATTGGTCATACATCACTTTATCAAACTGATAACTCACAATTTAATGTTGTAAACTTGGTAAAATTGTGTTTTCTCTTAACACACCTTCGCTTCTCCATTTCTTCTAATTGATTTTTCTCGATTCAATTGATCAGTTCAAGTGATATATCATTATAAAGAGGGATTTTATTCTTTTTCCTTTGATTTCATTCTTGAGGGGGCATGATCACACTTAAATCATACAAATTCTTGCTTAAAAATCATTAAAATGACTCCATCATCAAAAGACTAGGGGCATGGCAGTTTCCCTTGACTAAGTCGGGGCTATTGGATGGAAGGCTTTGGTTCTCACAAGATAGATATCTTATGTCTACATATTCTCATATCTTTATTAAGCTCCTAAAAGCTTCATACTGACATTCATTCGGTCAGGTTTAGAGTCAGTATTATCAATTCTCATTCGATCAAGTTCAGAATTGATACCTCAGAGCTCCTAGAAGCTTCGGACTGACCTTCGTTGGATCAAGTTCGGTGTCAGTATTATCGATTCTCATTCAATAAAGTATAGAATTGGTATCTTCAAGATATTTGTTGACCTTTGTTTGATCAATTTCAAATTCAATACTATTAGTCTTAGTTCAATCAAGTATGAGACTGATCTCGTCAGACATTTTGTTTAATCAAATGCGGAATTCTCAGACTTTCTAAAGTCAACATCAAAAAATTTCTTTAAATCAATGCCCTACTTGCACATCAATTCAAAGAGGGGAAAATGTAACCACCCTAATTTGGTCTAGTCTAACCATAGACCCTATTTTCCCTAAGTGTGATCATACCCCTAATTATGTCAAGACAATTGTTCAATTAATTGACATAATTCATTTAAATCAAATTTAATCACCGAAGTGGTCTAATCATTAAATTACATTAATTGCCTTATCCAATCAAATCAAATCAAATTAATTAAATAAAAAAGAATCAAATACATGGCTAGAGTAATTAATTAAAAGGAATTAAATAAAACATAATTACAACTCCTTATTTGCAAAAGGGAAAGTCAATTCCCTAGTCAATGAGAGTTAAATCACTTGGATCACCTCACATGAATCACCAAAGATTCAATCTCCACCTCTCTTAAACTTTCAATCCTAACCTCTCATTCCTTAATTTCTTCCATAAATGGAATGAATTTTGAGCTCAATGGTCCCATAATTATAGAATTCATTTTCAAACTTATGTTGCTCATATTCTCATAGATCTTAATGCATTTTAGCTCAACTTTCTTAGAAATTGTCATAATCTTTCATTTGGAGCTTTAAAATGAACTTTTCTTGAGCATTTTAGCTTAAACTCTTTAAATCTTCCATTTTAAGCATGAATGTGTCACTGATTAATGCATAATCTGAGGGAAAATTATAGCATTCTTCAAAATCTTCTTAGATAGGGAGCAATATGTCAAATTTATTGATATTTGTGTATTTTTCCCTTGATTTACATGTTTATTTCACTAATGCAATGACATATTGAAGTGTTGTGTTGCATCTTGCAAGATCCACAAAATACACACATAGGTAGCACCTGACTATGTCGTGTAAACCTTTCATAGGGTAAGCTCCTAACATGGCATATTCTAGAACAGTATAGATTTGTGGGTATCATCTCACACCATAGGTTTTTTCCCATTTGGGTTTCTATGATATAAATATGGTGTTTACATTGTGTGGTTGATTACTTGTGGATGTATGCATTGAAATTTTTACTTATGTTAGTTGATATTGAATGTTTTGGTGCATAAAGTTTAAATAAGTTGAATTAGGTGAAGTTGTTGATTACTGATTCACCCCTCCCCTCTCACTAATCAGACCTATATAAACACATCTTGTGTGTGTTAATTATTGAACTTGCAAAACTAAAAACACAACACTCAATAAACCATTATATCCATTGGTTAGTCCATGAAATCAAACAAAATAACAATTAAAACCAATGAAGAGTTACCTATTACTTCCTATTCAAGGTGAGTATGATCTAAATGTTAGTATTTATCTCAGAATATGCATAAGATCAGTGACAAGCCACCATGAAATGGAAGATTTATATATTTGCACCTAAATGTATGTAGATTAAGATGATCAACATGATGAATTATATGAAATTAAATGCAATTAAGAAAGATGAACCCTAATATGAGATTAATTATGAATCTACATGATCAATTAAGCCATAGAATGCAATGATAATGAATCTAAAATACTCAATTAACACTAAATGCTCTAGAGATAATTTAAGATTATCTCCTTGCAAAATAATCTAGATGATGAAATTCATTGATTGATATGGTTTATATGGATTTTCCCTGAAGGTAAAATTTTTGGATTTGAATTCAATGCCTAGGATTGATCCACAATGAGTTGCTGAGATTAGAACCTTGAGTGATCCATCGAATTCCATCTCATTGTTTTGATTTAAGTTGTTTGTCCTTTAGTGAGTTGAGTGGAAAATAGGATAATTAATTAATTCACTTTAATTAATATCACTAGGCATGGGATTTTAGATTTTTATTTAATTAATTAGGCTAGGACTATTAATTAATACTTTCTCTTTGATTATTGCTCCTTGATACTTTGATTTTTGATCATTTATACTAGATTATTGGTCATTCATACCTGATGAGTTATGTAACTAAATGGATTAAATTCACTTACACAATTATCTAGGCTCTTATTTGATGCCTTGATTAGGGTTTTAACCTTTGATTAGGACTTAGGTAAATTTTATTGAGCGAACGGATTGATACAGGTCCTAATGAAACTATTCACAACATAATTGATATTTATTCTGAGAACCTATTGCGATGTATGATGATAGATGAAGACCGAAATAACCAATTTGATGTGATGCGATGAAACTGGTTATCTATCCAATATTGATACTAATGATGTTGATGATAACTAATAACCAATTTGATGTGATATAATGAAATTGATTACCATCAGAAAGACTCTAGGAACATTGATATTGATAAGAATGAATAACCAGTTTGATGTGATGCGATGTAACAGATTAGTGTCAAGAGACTGATCAAGACAATTAACTTGATATGGGTCCTAATGAAGTCAATTATCTAATGATCATTTTATGAAGATAGTATCAATTTGATATGATGCGATGACATGGATATGCCCTTGTTGATTCAAGGATGTTGAACATACTGATGTTGATTGAGTAATTTTATATGGGTTTTCATGAAATCACTCATTCACTAAGATTAATTGAAGAATCACCAACTTGATATGAATTTTGATCAATTTGAGATTCCCCTAGTGATATGATTCAATTCAATTTGATGTTGTGATTCAAAAAATTCCTTTATTAGAAGCTGCACTCTTGATTCGATGATGCATTGATTATACCCCCTCGTGAGCAAAATCAAAATATGATGATGATATCACATTTATTTCGAGTGATTTGACTGATTATGAGCTTGCTTCAATTGATTAGGAATTAATTTGAGATGATTTCCACTAGATTTTGACCAATTTTGACCAAGTTTTTCCTTGGTTGATTTGATGTAGTTGACCTCTAATTTCTATTTTGATCTCGATAATGAATTTTTTGGGTTTGATTTACTATCCGATTTTGATTTCATTTCCATATGATTGGGTCAAAATTAGTTCAAATGAACAATTTAGAAGGTTAAATAGGTGAAAATGACCTTTTTCACTATTCATTTTGACTTTCACTCTATTGTAAATTTATTGCCTCTTATTTGCAGACAATGATTATTCCTATTAAGAGACACCAATTCAAGCTTTCACACTGCCACATAAATCCTATGAAATATCCACCTCTGGTATTTCCTTGCTCTAATGATTTTTTTGTGAATTTTTCCTACAAATTTAATTAGTTTTATGTTCCATTATTTATGGAATCTTTCATCGTTATCTCCCATTGTATGATGATTTGCTTGATTTTCTTTAGTCGTATAGGATTAGATCTCTAGTCATACAATGACATAACCAGAGTTGTATGAAGCCATGTTTGTCTAGTGTCTGTGTTAACCCCTTTCTTCATATGAAAACTTTTCTAAAGTCATGTGATGCATACTAAGTCATATGATGTATCTTTACTCGTACAATACTATGTCTTGAGTCATATGGCATATTTTCATTCGTACGATTAATTGTTGTAAGTCATTTGGTATATTTTCTATGATATTTCTTGAGTTTATCGATTGATTTGTTGTGTTCGATTCTTGATTTACATTCAATTGATCTTATGATGTACTTTGATGTTGTTTAGTATATTGGTGATGCATTTTTCATCTTGATACTGATATATTGATCATTTGATTTCTAATGTAGGTGCACTTTGATTTGGTGAACTTTCATGTGATTTATCCTTAGACCATGAGCATGATAATTGATTTATCTAATGGGGATAGACACATCATTCATCATTGTGGTTTCAGTAGATTGGTGGGCATACCCAACATTCAGGTGAACTAAGGTCTTCTTATTGCGTTAGTTGAGCAATGGAATTTGGAACATAGCACTTTCCATATGCCTACTGGTGAGATTAGAGTGACACCAGAGGATGTGTACCACATCCCAAGGGTTCCATTTATAGGAGATCTTGTGTATTACGATGCCCAACCTATCCAAGCTGGTATAACAGCCTTGAGATGAGTATTTGGTGATGACATTATTGATCGTTGTTCCATTATATAAGAGCACATGACAACTACATATGCCCCACTTCCTTCTATCCTTGTTGGTTTGATTGGTGGGATAATTATGTCTGATAGGAGTGTGGAGGGAATCTTATGTGGATGGGGTCACATCTTGGAGCATATGTTTTCTAGACTGCATATATTTTCTTGGCAATTGTGTGTTTTGGCCCACTTATATTGCAAGCTTCATGAGGTAGTTTATCATCATAGTTGGAGTGTTTCAGCAGGTGTAGTCATACTTTAGATTTGGGATTGGCAGGATGTCCTAGTTACACAACCTATTAGAGAGAGAGATCGATGAGATAGATTCCCATACATTGATACATACTGAGGTTATGTGTAGCAGCCCCACTTGGGGAAGGTTTATTACTAGCGAAGAGTTCTTGACTACTACAATTTTCTATAGTGGAGACCATATTGTGATTATGAGGATTGGTCTGACACTGCATAGGAGTTATCCTTCATGTTCATGAGCAGGTACTTGATCGATAGGACACAGTTGGTTATTAAGCACTTCCTTTCCACATGTATGATTGCTTAAGGTATTGCAACATGGTATTTTCAAGGATTGTAGCTTGTTGCTTGGGATTACGTAGCTGATGTGGTAGATGGAGGTGTGACTGATGAGTACCATTAGTATATGAAGCATCATCCATTCCCCTAGTTCACTTCACCTAATGAGATTTCACCTCAGATTGAAGATCCAAAGGATCAAAATGGTGGAGGAGGTCATAAAGGAGGACACAAAGGAAAAAGACAACAAAGAGGACCATGAGATCCCACCAGAGGTCCTAGGAGAGATGGTGGAGATCAGAGGAGAGGGGAGGGTAGAGAATTGAGAGCTATAGGTAGTAATAAGGGGGAGGGAGATGATGACAATGAGGGAGATGATGGTCAGATATTATGAGCCAAAGAAAGGGAACCCATTGTTGATCTAGGACATTTGGTGAGATGAGATAGATCAACTTGTGCAATTTGTGTTGCATAGGATGACCTGCCACCACCACCTAGAGAAGAGGGAGGTATAGGTGATCAGAGTGAACTTTATCAATGCTGACAAGAATGAGCATATTTTAGGACTCAATTAATTGTATTGTAGGACCAGTTCAGTGATAGGGATAGAGATTTGGAAGGCATGACAGCTGAGAGAGACAAAGCTCTAATGGATGCTTCTCTTCAGTGGAGCAGAGTTGCATATTATCAAGCAGTGTATTTGGTGACTATTCTAGATCTTGTTGTTGTAATGACCTAAAAATGGTCATCTAAACCCTAGACTCCTAATATCAATTTTTTATCAAGAAACCCTAATCTTGATTGTTCTAAGTCATAAATTGAACAAGCAATTCATCAATTTAAAGCTTATCTGACCTGAATCCTAGATCCTAATTAATCATCCTACTTAATAACTAATTAATTCCTAAAAATATATTACATTGGAAAATAAACCTTAAGTTAATTATTTAATTGATATTATAATATATTAATTAAATAAAATTGTGAAATTATCAGTAAAATCCAAAAAGGAATGAAATTAATTAATAAAAACAAAATGTGCATTTCAAATCATTTAAATCTGTAAAAATACATATGATGTCATCAATTTCACTTAACTGGTTATCATTTTGGAAACAAATATGTTTTATCCAATTAACTTATTCTTATCTTTTCTCATTTTGGAAACAAGGTTGTTAACTAAAAATTGATTTTGGAAGTTTCCAAAATAATTGATCAGTCAGCTCAGTCAACTGACTGTCTTGACCAATCATCTTCTTTTCATGTGGATTGTGCTTCCTCATATCGAATCCTATCCACTCTTTGGATTTAAATATCGACCATTGATTCAAGAGAGATTTCTATTAAGGAGAGCCTCATCTCCTTCACAAAGGATCTAGTTTTTACTATTGTTATTATACAATTTGTATATTCTATCTTTCTTGCATTCTTAGCTTTCAATTTTTTTGGCTTTCTTAAATGTTAGTTTATTTTTGTTAAGCATGCAAATCTTATAATCTTAGAGCACATTTAATTTTGGGATTTAAAGTAAACAATCACATTTCCTTTTGGTGCTTAAAATCTATCTTAATTAGCTTTGGATTTACAAAAAATTTCCCTTGCATTTATATTAATCAATCACTTAGTCTCATCATTAGCTCTTTAAAATCCTTCATTTAGGACATGGTGTAGTCACTGAACTTTGCAATGACTTAAGAGAAAATTTCAAACTCTTGCCTACTAGAAGGCAATGAGTTGTTGTTGGTTAGCTTAGAACATTTTAGTATTCTAATTTTATCATTTTCTAACAAGCTAACCCCATAATAGTTCATTGAAGTGTGTGTTACAGCTTCAGGTACAAAAACCACATTTTATACATACATTTATAGCACCCACTATGGGGCATATCCACATCTCATTTTGGGTCAAATTTGACCCCACCATCACACCCAGATCATTGTTTTAGTTCAAATTGACTATAAACTCGCCCATCTCCAATGAAAGTCAAATCTATGGCAAATGTTTTATTCCCAAATAGGTCGTATGACCCTCTACATGCAAATCAAGGTAGAAAAATCTGCACGCACATTGAGGTAGAGTTTTCAAAATTTTTGTTAGGGTTCAACCCTAATATCCTTTATTATTATTCTACACTATATGCTAATTTATACTAAATTTCATTTCTGGCGCCCAACCACCAAGTCCAATCCCCAACCACCAATTATGGGTTTTTGTTTATTATCTATTGGGCTTTTGAATAAAAACAAGTTATTTTTAACTTGCTCCACACATGTGGGACTAAATACCTAGACCCAAGCTCCCAACCCAGCTTGATGAGCCCTCAGCTTGACTTGCCGAGCCCCCTATCCATCCGTGTTGTCTCCTCCCTGTGTTGTCTCCTCCCTGCACTGTTTCCTTTCCACATAAGCTGACTTCCCAATGCCTCATCCTCCCCACGCTACCTCCTTGAATTATCTGCTTGCTTCACCTCCCTGTCTAGCCTGAGCTCCACCAGAGCTCCACAAACCTGAGCTCCACTCTATGTCATCCATGACTCAGCTCTGCACTGCCCGAGCGCCACCCTAATCTTCCATCTCCCCTCAGTTCTAGTATCCCTCCAAATGGGCCAATCACAAAGTGCCATATGTCTATACGGATCAGCGATCAGGGAGCGTCACGTCAACAGCAAGGCCCACGTCAAAATTTTTATTATATTGATATTGATGACCATCTGATCATCAAAATAGGGGTAATTGGCTTTTTAGTGACAGCTAGGAAACCATCAAATTTAATCCAGTGTTTTGATTATGTCATTAGGGGTTTGAATTTTTCTACCTTCACCATTGGAGTTTTTGAATTTTTTGTCTATCTTCAAACCCTCGTATCTTTCTCATATTTGCTTCTTTTTCTAAGTAATTTTTTTCTAATTTGAGGTAGAATTTTTTAAAGATTACCGTAGAGGAATTAGTTTCTAGATTTATCATAAATTGCACTTTTTAATAATTTTACATGTCTAATCCTTCATTTTGGAACTTCTAGAGCCTCATTTGGTCACATACAGTAACATTTTCAGATGTAATATTTTTTGAAAGTGCATTATTTTTTGTCTAGTTTCTAAATCTGCAATCAATTTTTTGATTTTCTTGATTTTCTAACGTTCAAAAGTTTCCAGGTTTGTTGTTCTTTGGATTATTTTTTTTATTACAACCTGACACTAGTTTTAAGGATGTTGAAAAAGAAGATTAAAACATAGACTACTAATGAATCGTCTTGTTGGTTGCCTTGATCGACAACCAACTACACATTATGTTTTCATGTTTGTATTTTGTTTTCTCAAAATAGGAACCCACATGCAAGACATCTTAAAATGAAATTTTGTCTGGTGTTTTAGGAATGGCAATAATGTTAGGATATTATGCTCTTGCCCTTTTTGGGATGAATAAAAATCTAGAAACATTATTTTCATTCACCGTTTGAGATCTGCAACCTTTAGAGGGCCTTTCCAAGTGGAAAAAAGTACTCACCCTTGGAGAACAACCCAAGTGAGAACAAGCTAACCCCAAGCTTCTTTGACTTACTGTAATCAAAATGCTTCCTTGAGACCAAATTCTCAAAAGATAAGTGGCATTTGAGCTTATACTCGGCTCTCACCTAACACAAAGTAGGGCCTATGGGTCTCAATCATGTATCGTGAATTCTTGTGCTCAAGTGCTCTATGGGGTTAGCAGCCTCAATCGCGCTTGCAAGGACATAGAGGATACACTTAAACAAAGACCCTTACTAAAACCCTTTCCAGTTAGTGGCCAAATTCATTTTCTACTTGTTGATACTGGTGTTGTGAGATGTGCATGCCTAAGAAACCTCTCATGTACCCCTCTTGTTAGGATATTTTTTATCATGATCTATGGATCTTGAGAAATTTGAAGCTTGGTAGGCCTAAGAAGTGTGTGTCTTGAAGGGGAGCCAATGCTGCCAAGCTTTTAACAATCTGACTTGAATGGGTATTTTATTGTAAGAGGATTTAAACAAGTATTATCCATTTCTTGCCACCAAGGAATAGGGTTTGATTGTTGTGCTTGGTTCTATGATATCCCTATGATGTGTCTTGCGTGAGTGAAATATCAAAACAGACACCAAAACAAACAACCAAACGATCAATGATTCAAAATCTGCACTTTTAGGTTTTAAACTGTCAACTCTCGTATGAGTTTCTACATCTAGTGTCAAAACTCTGAAAATCAATCAAATTGTTGTCCAAGTTGGTATTCTATCATGAAGGTTTTGTCTAAATTTTCACAAAATTTGTGTTCTCACAACATCACTACTAGTTTGTCGTTGACTGCAATCCGTTGACAGTCTGACTCACTTGTTGTTTCAAAGTCAGAATTTGTAGTGTCAGTCCAAGTGACTTGTTATTTTAATCATCTTTGTCTACTCTATCCTTATCCTGAGTTGTGAGAGAAGTTTTGTTAACCTTGACTCAAGTTCATATTCTTTGCTTCTCTTTTTTAGTTTGACATTATCTCTTTGTCTTCTTAGGTCTCGGACTTAGTCAGCACTTGAGACATCACCGCAGCACTAGTTAGACGAATCAATTGGTTAATGTCGGTATGGACTAGGAATTCTTTTAGAACAATTTACATGGAAGGAAAGTGTCCTCCACTTATAGAAAACTCTCTATTTGAGGAACAACTAAACACTACACATGAGTCAATTTTTCTAGGTAACATACTACCAGATTCAACCATGTCTAGAGAAAACAATCATGATGTTGAAATACCACCAAAGTTTGAAGATCCTAAAAATTTTGAGGAGGAAGTTAACAAATCTTTACAAGACCAAGCTTTCATCAAAGTAATGAAGGTTATCATGAACAGAGACAAAGAGAAATACTTTCTAGAATTTGTTGAACAAGGATCCCAACTTCCCTCTCATTATAGAGTGGAAGATGTCATTGATAAAGAGGAGGAAACTCTTATGACACTGTTAACCAAACATATTCAAGCCTTGCAAATAGAAATTCAAGTGATGAAATAGGAAAAGGAGAAACCACTCAAAAAATTCTCTATGGATACCATTTTTCCATTTCCTTTCGATAAAAATCTACACTTACCCCCATTTCCACGTGGAGTGGAAATCCCAAAATTTGACAAATATAGCGATTATTCTAACCCATAGGACCACATTCATGAATTATGTGCCCTTTGTATAGAGTTTATGCACAGGAAGATGTATCTCATGTGTCTCTTTCCCCAAAGCTTAGGTGGTCAAACTATGGAGTGGTTTTCAAAGTTACCCACTGGGATCAAAACTTTTGATAAAGTAATGAATCTATTTTTACAATACTATTCATATAACATACAACATCTCGTATCTATGATTGAATTATGTGGCATTCAACAACAGACAGGAGAATCATTCTTGACTTTTCTTCAGTGATGGAGAAGAGTATTTTCTAGATATCCACAACTCATTCCTAAGTCTGAAAAGATGGATATATTTACCAATGCATTACTCGACGAGTATAATTACCCACTTTAGATGCAAGATCTTTCTACTTTTGATCAACTTGTGAAGAGTACACTAAAGATTGAAATTGTTCTTGTTAAGAAAGGTGAAGTTTCCCTTTCAAACGAAATGAAATTTAATTCTAGTTCCAAATATAATATCAAATATTGGAATAAGAACAAGCATGTAGTGAATGATGGGGTAGTCAATAATGTTGCTTCCCAACCCAAACCAGCAGTATTCAACTTGACAAGTGGGTAAAAAGCCCTAAAAGCTATTGAAAATACTACAAAATCACCCTCCAAAGGAATCAGCAACCTCATGAAGGAGAAACCATGGGTTTAACAAAAGAGGGACTTATATCCCTTAGGTGAATCTTATGAATCAGCCCTCAAGACTCTGATGGCTTACAAACTGATCATGTTTCCAGATAACTCCAATCCATATGAACTAGAGGTAAAACCAAAATGGTGGAGAGACAATGATTATTGTCCATATCACATAAATAAGGGACATACCACAAAGAACTAAATGAGGTTAAAATATGAGATCCAAGACCTCATTGATAGTGAAACAATCACAGTTGACAATCATGCAACAAACATTGACCATAAGGCATTTAAGGATCCCTTGCCTAAATATGAGAAAGTAGCAAGAAGGGTGCTAGGATTAATCACATGTATAACACCCTATATGATAAGTTCATCCACATGATTGAACCTATCTCTCCTGAGTATTACAACCTTATCATTGTAAAAAATGATAAGAAAGAGTGTAGAAGTGAAAATGTTGTGACCCAATAACAAGCAAAAGGTCACCTTGGGAAAAGGAGGGTCTTCAAACTCCTCCTCATCTCAAAATAAACCGATGACATCCAAATAGTGGGTGCCAACCAAAAAACAACCAACTATGAGTGACTCCAAGGTATCTCAATATAAATGGTTGGCTTCATCCCACGTAGTGGACTATAGCATTGTAGATCAATTGTAAAGAACAATTGCACAAAATTTGATCTTTGAATTGCTCAAAATCTCTCCAGCTCACAAAGAGATCTTAGATAAATATTTTTCAACCTCCAATGTCCCTAAAGGCTTGGATTTGGATTAGTTTCAATCTATGGTTGGTCATTTGACTTCACCACATTACTTGTCCTTTTCAAAGGAAGATGATAACTCCCTGATTCATCCACATAATCTTCCATAGTATATTTTAGTCATAGTTCATAAAATTTGTGTCAAACAAGTCCTGATAGATGGAGGCACAGGGTTGAACATCTGCACATACAAACTAATTGATAAATTGGTATTTTCACAATATGTCATTGATCCAAAGAAGAAAATTACCATAAAGGCATATGATGAACAAGAGAGATCTTCCAAAGGTCTCATAACTCTTCCCATCAGAGTGCGTCCCATAGAGAGAGATGTCACTTTCCAGGTATTAGATCTTCCATTGGCTTTTAGCATCTTGTTGGGAAGACCCTGGATTCACAAAATGCAAGTTGTCCCATCCACCTACCATCAGTTCATCAAGTTTCCACTCAATGGTGTCGAAGTTGACATTCCTACAGACACTAGCTACGCATGTAATGCACTACATTAGGTAGCATACATGCTCATACCCTATGATAGAGAGGCTTAAAATTTAGAGTCAACAACTGACTTATTGAAAGAAATGGAAAAGAAGTTGAAGATAAAGAACTCTAGTATGGGTGGTTACACAGTGGAACTTGTACTATCAATCACATCTCTTCCCACATCACCTAGGTCTTATGGGAGACCTTCGAAAGAGATGAAACCAACAACATACTAAGAAATTTATGATGATGACTTTGTTAAAGGAAACATACCATTAGAGGATGAAAAAGAAGAACAAGCCATTCTGAAATGTCCATAGAAGGAGCCTGAAAATAATGAGATAAAACAATGTGAAATATCCCCATAAACAAATGGAGTAGGGTATGAATTGGCTCAAAAAATGGGTTATTCAAGAAAGGGACCCATTATATGTAATCATAATGGACTCCAAGAACCAGTCTTTGTTGAATTCTAATGACCTAGGGACACAACTAGCCTAGGGTTCTTATGAAGGAAATCACAAAGAGCCAAGAATTGTCTAGATAAAGGAAAGAGACATCAGGTTCATCTAGATGAAGAATATTAGAATACAACAGAGCAAATCACTAACACACTCACTCACAAGTGGGATGATTCTGATGAGTCCAATACGGAAGATGTGTATCCTTTTCCTATTCCTCCCAATATCTTGGCTCTTCTCTTTGAAGAAGAAACACCATAGGTCAATGCTACTAAAGAGTGTGTTCTAGAGGAATCACCAATGGATTTTGATTAGTTAGAGACCACTATATCTGAACAAAATCTAGATACAGAAGAAGGGAATATAACCATAGTAGAGTTCTTAGATAGAACTCATCCAAACTGAGGGCAACAAGTGGAATTTACTCATGTCCTAAATATGGTTTATTATGGTGAAACGGACTCTCATGAGTATGAGTTTGATATTTTATCATAAGGGAGTCAAGACAAGGAGGTGGATATTGTACAACAATATGTAACTCAGTTTGAGGTAGGTGAAGGTTTAGGGTCTAGGTCTTATGAGTTAGATCCTCTAGTCCCCGACATGGGCTTTGACAATGTCATTAGGGCTCTTGTTGATTTAAAATCATCTATACAAGGTACTAATTTAGGTCTCTATGTGATGGTCTAGTTTTTTTATTAACATACTGTGAATACGCTCAAACCTATCAATTAATTACCCCTCCTACATCCTGAACTCATTGGATGGGGTTTGCAAACACAACCCATAAACATCACTATGTTCCCCAATGAGTACATGCTATCATGCTACCTAAACGCTATTGAACCTATGAATTCTTCCACTAGTGAACCTAGCATGAATATGACTGAAACGAATATCAAGTACCTCATTCATAAAATTAAAATGAAAAAGAAAAAAAATTCTAAAGGCGAAAACTACATTGTGGTGGTTTTAGAACACAAAATAGTAAAAAGGAAAGATGCATTCGATGGTGAAAACCTCTCTAAGGCACCAAATGATGGGGTATGCCTAGTCACTTCCAGGAGTGGTCATCAATATTGATTATACCGACACAATATTTGAACATTGGGATAGAGGAACATCCACAAATCATCCATGTGGCACAATCTTTATCAACAATAGAGTTAAAAGAATTCACTGAATTCTTTAAAGTGAAGAAAATCAACTTTGTATGGAGATACTCAGATATGCTTGTCTTGGATCCAAATCTAATCATGCACCATCTCTCTATCACATCAGGAGTCAAAAAAGTAAAACAGAAGCTCCAAAAAATGCATCCTCACATTACTCTTTTGATTAAGGCTGAACTGGAAAAGTTACTAAAAGCTAGGTTCATTCATGCTATTGATTATGCTGAGTGGATTTAAAACATTGTACTAGTATGCAAACTAGACAAATCTATCCAAGTTTGTACAGACTTCAGGGACCTGAACAAGGCTTGTACAAAGGATGACCTTCCTTTTCCTAATATTGATATGATTGTGGATATGATAGTTGCGTATGAAATGTACTCCCTCATGGATGGTTTTTCTGAATACAATCAGATTAAGATTGCTCCACAAGATCAAGAAAAGACAACTTTCACATGTGCTTGGGGCACCTTCTGCTAGAACATTATGCCCTTCAAACTAAAAAATCCAGGAGCTACTTATCAAAGGGTTTTCACAACAATATTCCACAACATTATGCACAAAAACATGGAAGATTATGTGGATGACACACTGGTTAAAACTATGGAAAGAGCCACACACCTACAATATTTGGGTAAAATCCTTGATAGAATGGAGTAGTTCAAGCTTCCACTAAACCCAAAGAAGTTTTCATTCGGGGTAACCTTGGTAAAATTATTGGGTTACATTGTTTCAGAAAAAGGGATTGAGGTAGATCCTACAAAGGTGCAAGCAATCCTAGAGATGCCGCCACCTAAAAATATTAGTCAGATGAGGACATTGCAAGGAAGAATTGAGTCCATCATGAGATTTATCTCACAGTTAGCAGACAAATCCCAACCATTCACAAAAAATCTGCATAAGGGAGTCACATATGAATGGGATGAAGAATGCAAAAATAACTTTGATCAAATCAAAGAATATATACCTAGCTAACCCACCAGTATTGATGCCTCATATGCCAAGAAAACCATTAATCTTGTATATATCTACCATAATAACATCATTAGGGGAACTTCTAGCACAAGAGGATGACAACAAGAAAGAGTGAGCCATCTAGTACATCAGTAGAACATTGGTCTCTTATGAGATGAACTATTTAGTGATAGAGAAATATTGTCTCATAGTTTTATTTTCATCTCTGAAACTGAGACATTATATGTTAGCACATTCCAAAAAGTTGGTTGCAAAGATCGATCCATTGAAATATCTTTTGAGAAAGGCAATTTTGATTGGAAGGATAGAAAAATGGGTCATGCTCCTTAGTGATTTTGACATTGAATAAATTGAGTGCAAAGAAATTAAGGGACAAGCCATTGTAGATCAATTGGTTGATGCTCCATTACAAGATAATCTCCCAATTAATTTTGAATTTCCAGACGGTTCCATTCTACACATAACACATAGGTCATGGAAAATGTTCTTCGATGGATCTTTTACACAACTAGGGTAAGGTGTAGGTGTCTTGTTCATAACACCTCAAAATTATTCCATACCAAAGGTGTACAAGCTATTGTTCCCTTGTATAAATAACATTGTTGAATAGGAAGCCTTGGTTAATGTAATCAAACTGGCAATTTAATCGAACATATCAGAGCTACACATATACAGGGACTCCCAGCTTATCATCAACCAAACCAATTATGTCTATCAAAATAAGGATGATAAAATCATGCCTTATAAGAGAATGGTTGATGAATTTAAGAAATACTTTACATACATCATGTTCTAGCAGGTACCAAGGATAAGAATAGAGCAGTTGATGCCATGGCTACATTAGCGTCCTCACAACTGCAAGAGGAAGAATTCCGCTATGAGTTCTTGGTGGAAGAACTTCATTTCCCTGCCTACAAATCCCTAGCCTCCCACATGGTTTATTATATTATAGAATAGGGTTCTTCTCGATATAAACATGTTTACACCTACCTTAGCCATAAAATCATCCCTAATGTGCTTACCCGCAGTGAACGCTGACACCTTATCTGAAATGCCTCACATTATGTTCTCATAGCTGATGATCTTTATAGACAAGGACTAGATGGTACTTTTCAAAGGTGTCTAGAGAAAGAGGAGTCTAAACGTGCATTGGCTGAGGTCCACGATGTTATTTGTGGTTCTCACTCTAATGGTCCTACTCTGGTCTCAAAACTGCTTAAAGCGGGGTACTATTGTAACCACTCTAATTTGGTATGCTCTGACCAGAGACCCTATTTTCCCTAAGTGTGATCATACCCCTAATTATGTCAAGACAAATCTTCAGTTAATTGGCATAATTCATTTAAATCAAATTTAATTTCCTAAAAATCAAAGTGATATTATCACTAATTCACATTAATTTCCTTAGCCAATTAAATCAAAAGAATTAAATACATGGCTAAGGTAATTAATTAAAAGAAATTAAATAAATTCCCTAATTACAACTCCTCACTTACAAAATATAAATTCAATCCATTAGCCAATGAGAGTTAAATCACTTGGATCACCTCACATGGATCACCAAGGATTCAATCTCCACCTCTCTTCACAACTCAATCTTGACCTCTCATTCCTCAAATTCTTCTATAAAAGGACTAAATTTTGTGCTCAATCCCCTAATTCTTAGAATTTCATTTACATCCTTATGTTGCTCTGATTTCTAACAATATAAGTGCTTTTCTAATTCATATTTTCATAGTAATTATATAATTTCTCTTTGGGAGCACTAAAATGAACTTTGTTTGAGCATTTAGCTTGCATTTTCTCTAAATCTTCCATTCTAAGCATGAATGTGTCACTGATTTATGCATAATATAAGGGCAAATTATAGAATTTATCAAAATCTTCTTAGATAGGGAGCAATATGTTAGTTTTAGTGATTTCTATATGATTTTACTCTCTTATATTTCATGTTTTTCTCACTAATATAATGACATATTAAAGTGTTGTGTTGCAGCTTGTAGGTCCAAAAAATACACACACATTTTTGGTGCCCACCATGGGGAAAATCTTTGGATTTCTCCTCTTTTCTTAGTTCTTTTTGCTAATTTGTGTTCTTTGTTTTCATGTCTAGAGTCGTATTTAGTTGCCAAAGCTCACCTTTAGTTGCAAAGGCTCACATTCAGGAAAGATCATCGCATCCCAGATTTCTGTCATCACATCCAGTATAACCTAGATTGCATCCAGGGAAAGTTTGCATCACTTTAATTTTGCATCGTCTTTAGTGCAAAAGATTATTTTAAGAATCCTTAATTGCATCCAGGGATTCTAGGACCGCATCCCATAAAGGCAATCACATTTGGTTGGTTTAGTTTCAAATTTAAGATTCTAACCACTAATCTTCTAATCATGGCTACCTCTATGTTTTAAACAACCTAACATTTGCTTGCAAGTTGTTGTCAGAGGCTGTTTTGTTAAAAATTTGGAAAGCAACTACTAATTTGTGGGTTGTGTAACACCCCAAAATTGGCATCTTGCAACCCTAACCAATTTTGTTGCATTTGTCATTCTTCTGAATCATCACTATTATACTAGGCAATTCTGAGTTTTGATTGACTCTACTCGACCTAAGTGTCAAATGCGAAAAATCCTAAATTTGTATTAATTATACATTATATTTAATTCCTAAATATCTATTGGCTAAACAAACCTTATAATCGAATTAATTTAATTATAAAGTCCTAGCATTTTAATTAAATTAAATTCACCCTCTTTAGCTAAGACACATAAAAAGGGAATTAAATAATATTTAATTATTAAATAAATATCCTCATTTTCAATAATTAAATTTAATTATTCAGATAATTGAGAAAAAACAATTATGAGGTCATATTTATTTAAATTAATTAAATATTGTCAACAAAATCTTCTCTTCAGTTCAGAATTGGAAACTTCTCTTTAATTATGTTTTAAAGAGAAAGAATACAGATAAATCAGATAAAACAGTTAAATCAAAAGAGAAATGAATTAAATCAAAGAAAGAAAACAATTTATTGTATTCTTTTAAAGAAAGCTTTCTAATCTGAACTGGATTTTCTATCTATTTTATTTCAAAAAGGAAAGTTTCTATTCTGAACAACCTCTGAGTCTATAAAGGAACTCCCATTTCTCATTCAAAATCCTTCCTAAATTTCTAGTCATATGCATTGTTAGAATACTGAATTGTTGCTACATTCTTAGTTCATAATCTCATATAGAATAATCTCATTTTGCAATAGATTAGTTTCAATTTCTAGAATAATTGCGTTGAAATCATGGCATAGTTTTAATCTCATTTCTAGTTTAAATGGATCATTTAGATTAATCTTGCATGTTTCATTTCTAGATTAATCATTGCATTGCATTCATGGAAGCATAAATCATTCATTCTAGATTGGTCTATGGTTGTGAGACTCTCGTTTTGAGAGCTATTTCGAAACCTCATCTGGATAGAAGGCAACAGGTCAAATCATGTAGGCAGGTAGGATGAATAATCTCATATTCAGTCTTGTGTGTATCTGATGAAGAAGGACTATGTTGAAGTGTATGGTGAGTTAACAAGGCCAAATTTACCACATACATTTCTGGTGCCCACCGTGGGGCAGGTACATTTTTGTTCTGGCCTCATTTCATTTCATTTTTTTCATTTTTTCTGCATTCTGTCTGTACTTTCATACTTCTCTATTTTAATCTCACATGAAATTTATGAGCGTCTTGCACGAACTTTCTAGTTCTTCGCGTGGCTCTCTACACTTCTTCGTGTGATCTAGTATAAATCATCACGCGAAATTACACACCAGAACTTTTATTTGATATTTTCTTGTCTTGGTTTTCTAACCATGTGCTATTTTTTGACATCTGTGTTTCTCTGATTTTATCTTTTGAAATAGCTTAACAGTGGTTTGCAGGAAGCTGAGATAAAGAAAAGCTATCATAAACTTCTAATGTGTTTATTGCAGGACACTGAAATGAAGAAAGAAATTGCAAACTACTAATGGGTTTATTGCAGGATGTTTGTGGAAGACCTTGCGTGTTTTTACAAATTCTCATGTCTGTTTTTAGTAGTTAAAACACACTTCGATTGGTGCCCAACCGGTAACAGGATAAAGCCAATCCCTTCCGAACTGGTATACAAAAAATGCTATTATTATTAATGTCACAATAGATAGGTGTGAATTTGTTGTGACAACCAAAATCTCCTCCAGTACCCTAGTGGTGCATTAAAGTCACTACATTGTTAAGGTGAAAGCCTTGCTTTGAAAGGATTGGGAGAGCCCCCTTTATTGCGAAAATGACTTGATCACAACCACCTGAACGGATGTCCTTACTACAAATTTTTTTTCTATTTTCCAAAAACCCTCTATCTGTTGGCACAGAAGGTCAAAGACCAACTAAGACACCCCACACTCTTACGGCTCTTAGTAGAGACAACAGCCCTTTTGAAAACAATTCCTTTGGGGTTCGAAGCTTAGTGTGCCTAAGAAGTGAGTGCACATGTAAGGAGAAGCCCGTGCCTCCAAGCTTCTAAGTTTTCCGCTAAGAATAGGTGTAGCTAAACTTTGGTTCAAGTGGGGACTCAATAGATACTGTCCTAGCTATCCTAGGATTGTGATGTTCCTATTCTGGTACTACAAACATTCTGTTTACTATGTTTTGCATGAGTGTATCATTTGAACAATCGAAACTATCATCAAAACACACAAACTTTCAATCTTGAACATGTCCAAAACAATCTGTAACTCAAACTATCTGTCAAAAAATTGTATGATTTTATCTTAGGAAACGCAAACTGGTCTCAACTGTCTGATTCTGTAAACATTCATTTGTCAAAATTTGCATAGTTTCGTGCGACATTTCCCAATATTCACATCATTATCTAAGAATATTCATGCAATACACTGGAAACTATCGTGCAATATTTGGCAATAGTGCTATTATTTTGTCACCTTTTCTTCACTAGTCTGGTGTCATTCTTCGTGTGAGACTACAAAGTTTTGCGCGCGTCGGTGAGAATCTTCGTGAGAAAGTGCATTTCTTCGCGCGAGTCTGAAGTATTTTTTCCAAAATAGCAAGTTAATTCCTATCAGTCAAACATACTTCTGTCAAATTTGGTCTCTAATATGGCTCTATTTTTCTGCCCTCCATCTTCACACAGTCTTAAACTTGGTTTCTTGGGTTGAGAATTATGTGATTCTTTCTTAAACTGGTCTTGTCTCATATCTTTTTAGTCTCTTTCATCTATGTTGTCATGCCTTATGTCACAATAGTCACCTCTTGGCTATTCTAGCCTCATCTCCGATGATTTGCACCAAGGATACTTCACCTTTTGGCACGTTCTGTGCAATTACTTTGAGATAGTTTCAAGTTTGGTCCTAGTTCACATCCCTTGTTCAAACTTTGTCTATGACTGTCACAACTCAAAGTGGCAAAACATTTCCTTCAATCAAACAAGATGAATCTCTACTTTCCAGAACATTGTTAGCTACATCTAGTGAGGAATCATCTTGATCTCCTTCCCCGGTATGTTGACCTTTCATCAAACGGTCATTCCCAATGGATCTTAGTCGGGTTTGAAATCCTTTGTTCCAAGAAGACCTAAATTCTGAGAACACTCAATCTTTTCATACCGAGTCTTTACACCTTGAATCCTTGCATTCTAGCAAGATGGCAGATCATAACCAATTAGGTGAGGCTAGTAGAGTTGACCTCTTTAAAACTTGGGGTAAGTCCCATTCTCAAGACCCCCTAATGATGTAGAAGCAGAAATAACTCAAGAAGAGATTGCACAAGCTCACGCTAATAAATATTTTTGTAGGATGATGGGAGTTCTCCTAGTTGAGGAGAAAGATAAATATATTCTTGAACTAGCCAATCAAGGGGCTAAGTTACCTTCCAACTATGATGTAGATACACTTGTTGAGAAAGAGGAAGAAACTGAAAACTCCCACTTGCAAAAAGAAATGCAAACTATGCAAGAGAAAATCTCTCAACTCTTGAAAGAGAAAGACAAACCTGTTACACAATTCACACTGTAAAGCATCTGTCCTTTCCCATTTGACAAAGATCTTTGCATGCCTCCTTTCCCCAAAGGAGTTGAACTTCCTAAATGTGACAAATAATTGAGTACATGCAACCCTCAAGACCATTGGAGAGAGTTTGGTGCTCTCTCCGTGGAGTTCATACATGACACAACCTATCTCATGCGTCTTTTCCCACATAGTTTGGGAGGGTTGGCTATGGAATGGTTCTCTAGACTACCAACTGGCATCAAAACTTTTGATGAAATTGCCAATTTATTTCTACAACACTATTCTCACAACATCCAACATCTGGTTCATATCTGAGATCTTTGCAACTTGAAACAAAATCATGGGGAATCCTTCTTGAAATTTCTCAAAAGATAGAGACAACTATATACATGATATTCTCACAAGATACCCAAATTCGAAAAGTTGGACATCTTTCTCGATAATCTTCTCCTCAACTTTGGGTATCAAGTATAGCTACAAGGTCCTCTGACCTTTGATGACATGATTAAACAAGCTGTAAGAATTGAGACATTTATGATCAAGAAAGGAGAATTGACCTTACACAAGGAAAATAAACAAGGTTCTTCCTCCTCAAGAAAAGATAAACCCAAATTTCCCAACAAGAACCAAATTGTTGTGAATGATGGCGTTGTAGAAAATGTGACTCCTAAGCCTTCCAAGGCTGCCTTTAATCTCACTACCATGATGCAAGAAGCCAAAGCCACTGAATAGGCTATGATAGATTCCAAACCAAGTACTTCATGATTTTCTGGACCTAAACCTTGGGCTCCTAGACCCAAGTGTGAATTCACTCCTTTAGGAGAACCTCTTGAGGCGGTTTACAAGACTCTTTTTGAAAACCATTTACTCACTCCACTGGACAATTCATGACCTTATGATCCACAACCAACACCCTCTTGGTAGAATGAATCTTCTTATTGTGATTTTCACCAAAACAAAGGTCATAAAATGGCTACTTGTCTTAAATTCTGGCATAAAATCTAGGATCTCATTGATAGTGAGGTTATTGCTGTGGGAGGTCACAACAAAAATTCTGATCACCAAGCTTTCAAAGATCCATTTCCTCTCCATGGAAAAGGTGAATCATCTAAAGGAAAAAATATTGATGCTAAGGTCAACTATACATACACCAATAATGATAATGTCATTAATATGGTTGAACCTATTGATACTGAATATTGTAATGTCATCATTCTCAAGGGAAGGGAAGATACTTCCAATTCCAAAACACCTTTCATTTTGTGAGGTTCTATGCCTCAGTCTTCTAAACAAGAGCAGTCTCAAGTTAGTGCTATCATTGTTACTCGATCTCATGCTAAGATCATCATCAAAGGCCCTGAGCCTTCTCTATCTACATCAAATCAACCTTCAGACAAAGCTAAGGTTGACTCTACCAATAAGAATCCAAAAGTGGGTTCCTCATCTAATGCCACTAATTACAACATTCTCAATCAATTGCAATGTACTAATGCTCAGATAACTATTTTTAAGCTCCTAAAAATCTCCCCTTCTCACAGGGAAATCCTGGACAAATCCCTCACCGAGGAAAATGTCCCAAAAGATCTTGATCTCGACCGGTTTCAATCCATGGTAGGTCACTTGACCTCCTCACATTACTTGTCTTCCTCTGAGGAAGATGACCATTCTTTGAGTCACCTGCATAATAACCCTCTGCACATTGAAGTCATGATTGGTCCAAAGCATGTTCACCATGTTCTCATAGATAACGGTGCTGGCCTAAATATTTTCTCTACTAGTTTCCTTACTGAGTTAGGTTACGATGAAGACTGCATTGATACCCACAAAAAGATTACTATTAAGGCCTATGATGAGGAAGAACATAAATCCAAGGGGCTAGTTGTGTTTCCAACCAGAGTTGGCCCTGTTGAATGAGATGTTATCTGTCAAGTGCTTGACATTCCTTTGGCATACAATATTCTGTTAGGCAGGACATGGATCCATGAAATGCAGGTTGTCCCTTCAATGTACCATCAATGCATTAAATTCCCATTCCAAGGATCTAAAGTGACTATACCTGCTAACACATGCTATGGCTGCAATGCCCTCACAAAATCTATTGACATCTTTGTGCCTACCAACAGAGAATCTATTGAACTCCTTGAGACTAAATTAAAAGAAATGGAAAAGAGTTTGACACTCAAAGAAACTGACATGGGAGGATATCAGATCGAACCTATGCTATCTATTACAACTTTTCCTTTGTCTCCATGTTCTTTTTGGAGACCCTTTGAGAGCACTAAACCTTCTTTGTTTCTCCTCCAACAAAGTATGGTGGTACCTTTGTACAAGCCATAGTACCATTAGAAGAAGAAGCTGAAAACAGAGCTATCAAAGCTTGGATCTATAAAGGAGAAGACAATTCTGAAAAAAACTACTCCTCCTTATGACATAAAACCTGAGCAATATGGCAAAGGTCTATCTATTATATAATGTTTTGGCTATAAAGGAAATGGTCCCATAGGTGTGAATCATAAAGGATTGATTGCACCACCTGAAGCTATTGCTCGCAAAACACGTGACTCTACAAGTATAGGCTTCAAGAAACTCACATTTCAACTGGGTATAAACAAGTTTGTAACTCAAGAAGATAAAAAACTAATACCTGAAGAAACATCTAAAACTAATGAATTTGAAGATAGCTCTGATGAGGATAGTTTTCCTTATCCTATTCCTTCAAACCTGGCGGCATTCTTTGCTGAGCCAAATGACTTTATACTGTGGGTCAATATAGTAGACACTACCAGCAATTCTGATGACACCACTTCCTTTGCTCCATTAACTTATGAGGAGTGGAAATAATTATATACTCTAAATCTATGTCATCAGGGTGATTTATACATACCACCACACTTTAGAGAATAGTTTGAACAGGAACCTCAGTCACTTATCACTACACAAGAGGCAGCTGATGCTACAAACACTAATGAGGTACCTAGGTCAAAAGGTGCTCATCTGACCATAGTAGAGGTTCTAGGTAGAACTCATCCCAACTAGGGACAAAGGGTTGATTTCACTCACATTCTTGACATGACACCTAATGATGAAATAGACTCTCATGAATATGAGTTTGACAGCTTGTCATATGCCACCTCTGACAGAGATATAGATATAGCTAACGCATATGAAAACCTTCTCAAAGCAGGTGAAGGGTCTAGTATAAGGTCACATGAGTCTAACTCCATAGATGTTAATGTGTCATCTACTATAGTCGCTAGGAATCAAAGGAATTTGACTATACCTCTGGATGAGATCACTTTAGGCCTCGACTTGCTTGCCCATGCTTTTGATTATTATACCGTGAACACACTTGAACCCGTCACTTCTCTTTCACTTCACCATCCTAAGCTTATAGACTAGAACTCTACCTCCCCATCTAATGAAGTCCTTACGTTCTAGAATGATTACGCTCTTGCCTGTTACCTATACGATGTCGAACCTATAATGTCCTCCACTAGCAAAGAAAGTGTCATCATGACTGAGGCAAACATCAAGTATCTTAGTCACAAAATCAAAAGAAGAAAAAATAGGTGCCCTGATGGTGAAAACCATATTGTGGCAATATCAGAGCCTAAAATAGTCAAAATAAAAGATGTATCCAAGGGTGAAAACCTCTTCAAGGTGCCCGAGGATGAGATACTTGATGCGCTTCTGAGTCATTTTTAGGAACGATCATTTGTGCTTATTGAACCAACTCAACCTATCAACTTGGGTATAGAGGAAGAACCTCAGATCATTCACTTGGCACAATCACTATCAGAGGCAGAAAGAGAGGAATTCACTACATTCTTCAGAAGCAAAAAGATAAACTTTGCATGGAAATATTCAAACATGTCGGGATTAGACCCTAACCTAATCATGCATCATTTGTCTATTGCACCAAGTGTCAAGCCTGTTAAGCAAAAGCTTCGCAAAATGCATCCACATGTAGCTCTACTTTTCAAGGCTAAATTGGAGAAACTTATTAAGGAAGTGTTTATCAGAGTAATTGACTATGTAGAGTGGATCTCTAATATTATTCTAGTATCAAAACATGATAAATCTATACGAGTCTGCACAGACTTCAGAGACTTGAATTTGGCATGTCCTAAGGATGATTTTCCATTGCCTAATATTGATATTATTTTAGATATGACAGTACGGTATGAAATGTACTCATTATTGGATGGTTTCTCTAGCTACAACCAGATAAAAATTACACCAGAGGACCAAGAGAAAACTTCTTTCACATCTGCCTGGGGCACTTTCTATTGGAATGTCATGCCCTTTGGACTCAAAAATGCTCGTGCTACATATCAGAGAGTTGTTACTACTATATTTCATGACATGATGCATAAAACAATGGAAGATTATGTGGATGACACTCTAGCTAAGAGCATGCACCGAAAGAAGCATCTTGCAGATCTAGGTCCTATACTAGATCGTATGGAACAGTTCAGTTTGAGGCTCAATCCTAATAAATGCACATTTGGCGTAACATCTGGAAAATTGCTTGGCTATATCATCTCTTCCAAAGGCATCAAAGTGGATCCTACAAAAGTACAAGCTATCATGGAAATTCCACCACCAAAGAATATCAGACAAATGAGAGGACTTCAAGGTCAACTGCAGTCTATTCAGTGTTTTATCTCACAACTGGCAGACAAGTCACAACCATTCACCAAGACTTTGCACAAGGGTGTGGCTTATCAATGGAAAAAAGAATGTGATGAAGGGTTCACACAAATAAAATAGTATCTTTTCAACCCACCAATCTTGATGCCTCCTATTCATGGGAAGCCACTTATACTTTACATCTCTGCTATGGATACATCATTGGGTATCCTATTGGCTCAAGAAGATAAGTATAACAAAGAAAGGGCTATTTATTACATTGGTAGAACTCTAGTCTCATATGAAACAAAATATTCTACTATAGAGAAGGCTTGCCTTACAGTGGTATTTTCTTCACAAAAATTGCGGCACTACATGTTGGCTCATACTACACGTCTAATTGCTAAAATTGATCCTTTGAAATATTTACTCAGTAAAGCTACCCTCACGGGTAGACTAGCTAAATGGGTCATGCTTCTTAGTGAATTTGATATTGAATATGTAGAAAGTAAATCCATTAAGGGACAGGCAATAGTAGATCAATTGGTAGAAGCACCTCTAGTAGATCATCAACCATTGCACATTGAATTTCTAGATGAGTCTATATTACTTCTCACACATCGATCATGGACTATTTTTTTGATGGTTCATTTACCCAGCAAGGGTCAAGTGTTGGGATACTATTCATTACACCTCAAAGGTACTCTTTACCAAAATCCTATAAGATTTTGTTTCCTTGTACAAACAATATTGCTGAGTACAAAGCCCTAATCAATGGTATGAAGATTTCCCTTGAGTGGTGAGTAGACAAACTCAATGTGCTTGGAGATTCAGAGTTAGTCATCAACCAAGTAAATGATATTTATTAGACCAAAGATGACAAGTTGGTGCCTTATAAATGGTTGGTTGATGACCTCAAAAATTATTTTGATCACATCACATTTCAACAAGTTCCAAGAGCAGATAATAAAGCAGCAGATGCCATGGCTACTCTTGCCTCCATGCTACAGATGCCAGAAAATGATTTTCAACATGAATTCCTAGTGGAGATGTTACACTACCCAGCCTATGATTCCCCTAATTCCCAGATGATCTATTATGTCATTGGACATGACTCATCTCACTACCATCATATCTTTTCCTACCTTTGTGACTAGATTGTTCTGGACACATACACCTAGAATGAGAAACGTCACTTAATCCACAGTGCTTCATGGTTTGTCATCATAGCTAATGAATTGTATAGACTTGGTCTAGATGGTACCCTCCTTAGGTGTTTAGAACCCAATGATTCCAAACGTGCATTAGTAGAGGTGCATGAAGGCATCTGTGGGTCTCACTCTAATGGCCTGACATTGGCCCGTAAACTTATAAGAGCTGGTTACTATTGGCCAGATGTGGAAAAATAAGCTACACAGTTTACTAAGTCTTGCAAACAATGTCAACTACATGGTAATATGATTCATGCTCTGGCCAAGGAGCTTATTCCCTTCATTACTTTCTGGCCATTTCAACAATGGGCCTTTGACTTGGTGGGTCAGATTTATCCCTCATCCTCAAATGGACATAAGTTCATAATTACAGCTACAGATTATTTTACCAAGTGGGTGGAGACAGTTCCTCTCACTGTTGCCAACAAAAAATCAGTAGCTATGTTCATTGTCAACTACATCATATGTAGACATGGTGTACCCTCAGCAAGAATCACTGATAATGGGGGACAATTCAAAAACAAGGATTTGGCAGAGCTATTATCTAAGTTTAAAATTACTCAACATTGGTCTTCCATCTATTATCCTCAGGGTAATGCATAGGCGGAAGCATCCAACAAGACAATCCTTAAAATCCTGCATCGCACAGTGCACAAATCCAAACAAGATTGGCATCTCCAGATCAATATAGCTCTCTGGCATACAAGACAAGCATAAGAACACCAACAGGGGCTACTCCATATGCTTTGGTTTATGGAGCAGATGTTTTGTTACCAATTAAGGTTGAGATTCCTTCTCTGCGAGTCTCCCTGAAAGGCCTCATTACTGATGAAGATAACAAAATATCTCAGCTAGAAGAGCTAGAACTACTTGTTGAACGTCGACAAGTGTCATTCGATCACCTTAGAGCATACCAGAAAAGGATGTCCAAGAGCTATAACAAGAAGTTCGGACCAAGGGATTTCCAAGCGGGTGACCTCGTTCTGAGGGAGAACCCTAAAAATCAACAACATTGGATCTAGAAAGGAAAATTTGAACCAAACGAGCTTGGTCCGTATATTATTACTGTAGTGTTTGGGTCTGGTACCTATCAACTTTCTACTACTGAAGGAGAACAACTCAAAGATCCCATCAACGCTCTTCATCTAAAGCGGTTCTACAGCTGAGACATCTTCAGTGTGCTTATGTATATAGTAAAGTCCTGAAAAAATGATCATCTTAGTGAAAACCTAGCGATAGGCGCTTTGATGTATCTCCAAAAAAAATCATATATTCCAAAAATACAAAAAAATTAAAAATTGAAAAATACAAAAAAAGAGAAAAAGAAAAAAAGTGCCATTGATGAAAACCTGGCAAATAGGCGTCATGGTAGCAAAAAAAGAATTTCTCCCAAGAAGGTGAAAATCTGGTAAACAGGTGCCTCTTGTTCCACATTGCTATATCTATCACATCACCACTTGGCTTTACGCATTTTCTTTCCTTCTTTCCTGCTTACATTTGCTTTCAGTTCCTGTCAAGACACCAACTTACATGGATTGAAACTGGTCATACTCTCGGGGAAACCCTCCTGGTCTAGTGGGCAATGTCCTATCACCTTTTGGGATCTAATTTGAGATAAGTCACCAGTGGTTCTCATTGGGTCTACCTACTAATTTCTAGCTCATACTATGATCTCTTCACTTGAGAATCTCTCTTGTGTCAGTCACCAGCGGTTCTCACTGTGTCTGTCTACTGTCACCATACTATTGAGATTGCTCACATCCATTATAGTCAGAGTTATACTCAAACGCTCTATCTATCAATACTCAATCTTGAAGGTTCTTTTCTTTAGTTTGTACATAGCTTTTGGTCACTTTCGTGACACTCTGGTTCCTTTGTGAACCCTCGTGACTTGACACTGATTTAGCGTCATACGCCTGGGGGATCCAAATCTAGTTTTTCCTCACAACATACATCAAGTTAGTCATTGTTACTTGGGGGCATGGGTCCCCCATTTGATCACATATTTGGTTTACACATGAGTCAATAATCTTGTCATTTCTCAAGGACAACTCGCTAATAACACAAACTGGTGTTTTACAACACCACCATAAATAGTGTTTTTTAACACTATCTTTGGACACATCTGTGTTTTTTAATACACATCTAATATCTCAAACATAAACATCTATTAATAAAAATCAAACACAATGCACTCACAAGAACAATGGTATTTTTCAACACCTCATACACATATACATTCGCAAACTTTGAAATTGGCTGAGTTATGATTGGATATTTCTTTGTATGTTGTCTGTTCTCATGAATTTCATTGATATTTTCTTTCTCTACTGCTTGTTGGTGTATTCTTGATGATCTGAAAACATCAAATAAATAGGGTGTATGTGATAAGAGCTCCCGCATTAAGGTGGAAAAGCCTCACATCCCTCAATCTTGTTTATTTGCATGCCATGGTGAGGTTGGTACTATCTCCTTGCCTGTTATTGCTCTATTTGTTCTTGCTTTGTTTGTTATTGATCTATTCATTTATACATGATCGCACTTATGGTTATCTTGGCTTTGAATTCCTCAATCCTAGTGTACTCTTGCAACATTAACTAGAAGTAATATTTAGGTCATCTTGGCTTTTGTGCCCTGGTGCTTACATTCGCTTCCCACATTTTATCTGATGCAAGTCATATTCATATCCTTATGTTTGCATTGTGGCACCAGTAAGGGTTGTATCGAATTTTCTATTCCAAACCAAAAATGCTCAATGATGATGATTATACGATGGGTCTCACAACCATGTCCTAGAATTGCACTCTCATATTGCATCTAGCATAGGATTGCATTTTCATTCTAGACTTGCATTGTGGCAGCGATTCGGTGTTCTCTTCATTGCATTCTCCTGGGTTCATACATTGGCGAGTTCTTCTTCAGAGTATTGGTTTCATCATGACCACACAAGTGTTCGATCCTCTCTCTCTATCTTCAGCTATATGTTCAATCCATTTTTGGGATCAAAATCAAAATCTGACACTCTTATATCGCTCAAAATCACATTTTAATTTTTTTGGGACCGACGCGATCAGACGCTTGTGTGGTCGACCTTCTGACATCGCTTTCTTGTCAGAATCTTATGATATCATCATTTTTTCAAATCTTTGACTTTTTTCCTCAAAATTCAACTCTAGTCAACTCTGGTCAACCCTAGTCAAACTTGGTCAACCAGACCTCAAAATTGCTCAAAATTGATTCTGAATCTTCCAAATTCTTCCATAATCTATTCTGAATTATTCTTGATCTTTCATTCCACATCGATCTACAATTTTGCACTCTCCATCATCATTATGACGTGTCATCTTTCCATTTCTCTCTTGAGGGGGTAGGATGATTACATCATTAAATCTATTCCAATCAATCTGATTTGATTTTTAAAAGTCCTCATTGCTAGGGGCATCTCGTCACTTGGGGCATGTTCAGTTTTTCATACCTCATAGTCAAAACTAGATACTCCATAATCAATAGGGGCATCTCTCTTCCCTATATCTCGTCATCTTTTAAGCATCTGAGCAATCTAACTCAGATTCTTGAGGATCAAGCTTCGTTCTAGAGATGATTCTCAAAAACTCATCTATTGGGAATTAGGGCAATCTAACCCTGACTCCTGAGGATCAAGCTTTATTCTGGAGATGATTCTCAAAAACTTGATCTAACCAGTGTTTGGACAATCTAGCTTATATATTGGAGGACTAAGCTTTGTTCTGGAGATAGTCCTAAAAACCTCTATTTAATATCTTTTGAGACAGGTATCAGGGCAATCTAACCCTGACTCTTGAAGGTTAAGCCTCATTCTGGGGATAGCCTTGTGAAAAATGTCAATCTAACCAGTGTCTTGGCAATCTAGCCTAGATATTCGGGGACTAAACTTCATTCTAGAGATAGTCCTAAAATCTCTATTGATTATCTTGTTGGACAGGTATCGAGGCAATCTAACCCTGACTCCTAAAGGTTGAGCCTCATTCTGGGGATAGACTTATGAAGGATATCAATCTATTTAGGTATCAGGGCATCTTAACCCGGATCCCTGGGGATCAAGCTTCGTTCTGGAGATGATTCTCAAAATCTTCATCTATTAGGTATCAGGGCATTCTAACCTGGATCCTTGAGGATCAAGCTTCATTGTGGAGATGATTCTCAAAATATTAATCTGTTTGGTATTAGGGAATTCTAACCATGATCCCTAAGGATCAAGCTTCATTCTAGAGATGGCCCTCAAAAACTCTACTTGACCAGCATCTCGGAAACCTAACCTAGACTTCGGAGAGTCAAGCTCTGTCCTGGAGATGGCTCTGAAATCTTCATCAAATTGATCTTTGCATTATCAATTTTCAAATCTATTCTTCTGTGCTTCATGCATCAGACTATTCTTTGAATCAATGCGATGCTCGCACATCAATTCAAAGAGGGGCAAAATGTAACACCCCAAAATTGGCATCTTGCAACCCTAACCAATTTTGTTGCATTTTTCATTCTTCTGAATCATCAAAGTCCTATTGTACTAGGCAATTC
>MU228193.1:40663-75027 GCA_018584345.1 Thuja plicata | reverse complement strand
TTTAATTAAATTAAATTCACCCTCTTTAGCTAAGACACATAAAAAGGGAATTAAATAATATTTAATTATTAAATAAATATCCTCATTTTCAATAATTAAATTTAATTATTCAGATAATTGAGAAAAAGCAATTATGAGGTCATATTTATTTAAATTAATTAAATATTGTCAACAAAATCTTCTCTTCAGTTCAGAATTGGAAACTTCTCTTTAATTATGTTTTAAAGAGAAAGAATACAGATAAATCAAATAAAACAGTTAAATCAAAAGAGAAAAGAATTAAATCAAAGAAAGAAAACAGTTAAAGCAAAGGGAAAACAATTTATTGTATTCTTTTAAAGAAAGTTTTCTAATCTGAACTCACTTTTCTATCTGTTTTATTTCAAAAAGGAAAGTTTCTATTTTCAACAACCTCTGAGTCTATAAAGGAACTCCCATTTCTCATTCAAAATTATTCCTTAATTTCTAGTCATATGCATTGTTAGAATACTAAATTGTTGCTACATTCTTAGTTCATAATCTCATATAGAATAATCTCATTTTGCAATAGATTAGTTTCAATTTCTAGAATAATTGCATTGAAATCATGGCATAGTTTTAATCTCATTTCTAGTTTAAATGGATCATATAGATTAATCGTGCATGTTTCATTTCTAGATTAATCATTGCATTGCATTCATGGAAGCATAAATCCTTCATTCTAGATTGGTCTATGGTTGTGAGACTCTTGTTCTGAGACCTACTTCGAAACCCCATCTAGATAGAAGGCAACAGGTCAAATCATGCAAGTAGGCAGGATGAATAATCTCATATTCAGTCTTGTGTGTATCTGATGAAGAAGGACTATGTTGAAGTGTATGGTGAGTTAACAAGGCCAAATTTACCACATACAGGTTGCAAGTTGCAAAATTGCTCAACTTGACTTTTATTTTGCAAAGATTTCAAACTTAAGAACATTTTCTATCACTTAATAAATTAATCAAAGGATTATTCTCTTTTCCTTTAAGGAAAATTAGAAACTCAAAAATCAATTTATAACTTGATAAGAATTTGAGGGAAAATGAACAAGCAATCACACTTTTCTAAAGTTGAAAGTAATCAAACAAACAATTCACTAAGTTTGGGGAAATTAAACAAGACAAACTTTGCTTTCATATGCTTTGTCAATTTTTACAAATAGGCACTTAATATCAAATTTAAACACATTACTTAGTCCAACTAGAGGATTTGCTCTTTTTCCCAAGTTGGAAGATTGAAGACTCATCATGGGGGATTGAGTTTTGAGTTATAAATTTTAAGGAAAAGAACATGTTTGACATGCTTGTGGGAGAAAACAACATGAAATAGGAGAGTATGCTCTTCTTCTCACAACGAATTATAAATCTATACTCCTAAGTTTCCAATCCTTTGTCTTTTCTTTCAAAACATTAGAGGGCCTACCAGTTGAGGAAAAAATATCCTGGGATGACCCAAGTGAGGATGGATTTTACGCCAACCCTTCTAACTCAATATAATCAATATGTTTCCTTGTAGGCCAAAGCCTCAAAAGATGTAGTCGATTTTGTTCATAGAATTTTGACATCATTCCTTGAACATGCTTGAGTGTGTGTAGAGTGGAGCCGCTTGAATATTTCTTGTGAGACTACAAACATTTTGAGTACTCATAGGGCTATACGCCTCAATTTTTCCTTGTGTAATTCTATGGGGAGGACTGTGAATGGATTACCACATTTAAACAACATTTGTAGTCAAAACTACCCAGTTTATCTCTCAAAGGGTGATAAGCTTCGTGCAAGGAAAATAGTAATTTCCCCAAGATACTCATCATTTTGTGCCCTCACTTGAGTTTGGAGTTGGCTAATACAACATCATGAATGGAGCCATTGTGTGCTTGGTGATGGTCGTATTTTGATTAGCATGTGAGTGTCTACCTGAGTCTATGAGCAAATATTTTCACTCTATGCCTAGAATCTCAGGAATAGGGATGTGTTTGATTGCCTTAATAAAGAAACATTGCTTGATGTGTCCTAAAAACTCACTAAAAAGATAATCTCCTCAAAACAAGCAATAAATTTCAATCCCTGACATACATGTTTTTTAAAACTGTATGGAAAGTCTCATACAAACTCTGCTGTCAGAATAAATTTTACGTACTTCGAGACAAAAATGACAAAAATTGTAAAAACCATCAAAGGCTCACATATGGTCATTTCTAGGTTGCTTCTGGTTGAATTAGCTTTCATTTAGGGAACTTTCTCATTTTTGGTAATTCCTGGCTCGCATGTAGGAAAGTTGCTCACATACTACATATCAAAGCTCGCATTTATTTTGTATCAGCTCACATCTGGAAAATCACAACTCGCATTTAGGGAGTTGGATCTATGAAAGTGGTTACTTGCACATGTGCCACTCAGAAAAACTTAGTATTTTTGGATACCCTTTTTTCTCTTTAGTCTGGTCCTATTTCTCTTGTTGGTATGCCTATCGTTGTTTCACAATTTTCTTAGAAGTTTACCTTGCATGTCCTTTTGGATTCTCGCAATTGTTCCCGAAATATGTGGTCTTTTCACTTATCAAAACCTCTTGATTCCCAGCTCACTATCAGGGCATTCTAACACTCTGACATTGGAGTCACTCAAACACAAACACTCTTTCACTACTTGGACACACCTACATGGATAATTTGAAATCCTATTAACACTATTGGAAAACCTTTGACAAAGTTGAGACCCATCTTTCATGGTTAACACAAGATGTAATCAATACCTTGCTGACGATTTAGAGAGACCTCCTAGATTTCTTAAGTTTCAACAAGGAGAGACATCTCGCAATCCCCTATTCGATCAAGACTCACCCGCAATGGAAGCACCTCCCCAAGGATGGAGTGCGGCTTTTGAGGAATATAACGATGAACAAGACCGTAAAAAATGAGAAATTAGTCATGAAGAACAAAATCATGGTAGTCCTTTGTTTGACTCAGATAGTGACAAAGACATATCTGAAGAAGAGTATAACAAACTCAAACAAAGTAGAAAATTCCAAAGGACCTTGAAAAATATTATAGGTAAAGACAAAGAGAAATATGTCCTACACTTAGCTTCTCTTGGGGTTAGACTTCCCAAAGACTATGATGTTGAGAGACTAAAGGAAAAGGAGGTACCAACACCTATTTCTATTCTCACCAAGCAATTTACCTTAATGCAATTTGAACTTGCAACACTCAAGCAAGAAAAGATCAAACCTATAAAAAAATACTCTTTGGAACACATATGTCCATTTCCTTTTGACAAGAGTATCAACATGGTTATGTTTCCTCCTAACATGGCAAGACCCAAATACGACAAGTACATGGGAGAAACTGATCCACGTGACCATATTAGAGAATTTTTTGCTCTAAGAATAGAGTACATGCATGAACCTACTTATCTAATGAGACTATTTCTGGGAAGTCTAGGTGGAAATTCTATGGATTGGTTCTCCAAACTCACACCAAGTGTGCAATCTTTCGAGGAGTTACTACAAATATTTTTCCAACATTACTCCTACAACATAATGTAACCATGATGGATCTTTGTAACATGAAACAAAGAATGGGTGAATCCTTTATACACTTTTTATAAAGGTGGAAGAGAATCTTTGCAAGGTACTCAAGAGAAATACCTAAATCTGAAAAGATAGAAATCTTTATCAACAACTTGGTACCCGAAATGAACTACGCTTTACAAATGCAAGATTCACCTAGTTTTTATAAAATGATCAAGAACACTATTTGTGTTGAAGATGTTATGGTCAAGAAGGGAGAAATCACACTCCAAAGTGATAATATATATAAAAACTACAACAACAAACCTAAATGGTTGAACAAGAACAAAAATTTTGTTAGTGATGGAGTGGTAGAAGCATCAAATGCAAACACTAAACCAACGGTGTTCAATTTGACAAACAACTTACAAGCAAGAAAAGAAGCTAAGGAAACAATCACAATACCAAGAGCAAACAATGAGAACAAAAAGAGTAAACCATGGACTTCAAGACCTCAAAGAACATTCACTCCATTGGGAGAACCTCTTGAGATATTTTTGAAGACACTCTTGGATAATAAAGTCCTCACAATACCAGATTTGAAACCATGGGAACCGGAAGTTAAACCAAGATGGTGGAATGACAATGCCTATTGTATCTTTCATAAAAAAAAAGGACATAAGACTAATGAATGTGTTAAGCTCAAACATGTTATACAAGACCTTATTGAGGGAGGCAAAATCAAAGTGGAAGGTCATACCACTAATGAAGATCACACAGCTTAAAAGACCATTCCCTAACTACGAAAAAGGGGAAGCTTCTAAAGGAAAAGGAAATTAATTGAATCACACCTACTCCCATAATGATAATGTGATCAACATGTTGGACATTAAAATTGAATCAATCAATGTGATCACTATCAAAGGTGCCAAAGACATATCAACATATTCAAATGCGGTGACTCAAACCAAAGCACAAGTCACGATCAAAGGAGTTAACTCCTCATCTAAGCAATTGACATCCTCTAAAGAACTTGTTATCACTATTCCTAAATGAGCAGCAACAAGACAAATAGTTACTATACCATCTGTAAACTATAACTTGGTAGACCAATTACAAAGGACCTCAGCTCAAATTTCTATATTTGAGTTACTAAATATCTCTTCAGTGCATAGGGAAGTTCTTGAACAATCCCTACATTCCACAAATGTTCTAAAATACATTGATGTAGACAAGTTCCAGGCAATGGTCAACCACATTTCAGCTCCACATTACCTCTCCTTTTTAGAAGAATATGACAAGTCCTTTACTCATCTGCATAGAAACCCCTTCACATTGAATTTTTTATTCAAAAATCTCATGTCAAACATGTATTGATATATTGAGGCACAAGGTTGAACATATGTACTCTCAATCTAATCAAGAAACTAGGTCTTTCAGAACAAACCATTGATTCAAGAAGTAAGATAACCATCAATGCGTATGATGAAGAAGAAAGATCATCCAAAGGGATCATTATTTTACCAATCAGAATAGGACCAATTGAACGTAATTTGATTTTTTAAGTTCTCGATCTACCATTGGCCTATAACATATTACTAGGGAGACCTTGGATACATGAAATGCAAGCAGTGCCATCTAATTACCACCAATGCATCAAATTCCTACCTAATGGGGTGGAAATGAAAATTCTTGTAGATCCAAGCTACACTTTCAACAATGTTAAAGCAGACAATATGGTTCCTCACAATAAGGAAGTCCCAAAATAATCCATACCTTAAACTTCTAAAGACATGGTGATGAGAAGCTTTGGAAAGACACTAAAAGTGAAGAAACCAATATGGGGGAATACAAACTAGACATGACGCCATCATTGGCTAACATTCCCATGTCTTCGAGATCGTATGGGAACCTTCCTCATCTTTCACACCTACTGCATCAAAAGAGCAAGACATTTACAAACCAAGTGGTTTGGTTAGAGCCTCTACGTCTCAAGAAGATGAAAAAGAAGATAAAGCAATCTTGGCTTGGCTCTATAAGGGAGAACAAAGAGAAAATGAGGTAAAACATGTGTAGATATCTCCACAAAAGTATGGTAAAGGATATAAAATTTTCAAACAAATGGGATACAAAGGGAAGGGACCTTTAGGAGATAAAGGAAAAGGACTCATTGAACCTATACACATGGAATTCAGAAACACCAAAGACAAAACAGGGTTAGATCTCAATAACAATTCAGGAAACCCTACTTCAAGAGATGGTTCAATCTTTGATGAAGGAAGTGATGATGATGATGATGATGATGATGATGATGATGATGATGATGAAACAACACTTGAACCATGGACATATGAAATATTATTACACATTGGTACTGAGTATCTTGAATATCGAGGAGAAAGATGTGTACCTAGTTGTGTAACACAACAAGAGCATCATGTTCCTTTATTGTCACAAGATGATATTCAAGAAGTAGAGGAAGAAACAAAAAAGTCTCCAGAAGTCCAAAAGATAGAAGAAAATCATGAAGAAATACCCTAACAAAAATATGTAAATCCTAACTGGAGGCAATTGGTGACAATTTCACATGTCCTAGACAACCCACACTTTGATCCATAAATGACTAATAGGGTACATCAGGTAACTATTTATGAGTTTCTAAATAGATATGATGACGAAATAACATATTCACATGATTATGAATGGGATCACATGTCGGATGCTACCATGGACATTGAGGTAGATGTGATTCATAAATTTGCACCTCTATTGGAGAGAGGAGAAATTTCTAACACTTCCCCTAACACTATTGTTGTCCCAGAATCAGATGAGATACTACTACCCAGGGTTGTTGATTGAAATACGGGTGCTTTACTAGGTCTAGAGGATATTCAAAGGATACAACCTATGAGTTTCAATTTGATGAGAGAAGAAGAAGAAATATCAATTGATGAGTCACTAGAGTTAGGTCCACATATTACTAACAACAACCCTAATAATGATGATTTGACTCTTAATACTCTAAATGCTATAGAAGCTAACTTAATGAAACATGTCTTGTCAGTTAATAGTCTTGACGTTGACGCGATGTTGTCCTTACCAAAATTTGAATCATTATCCTTGGTAAACTCTAACTTGATTGATTGGACCAATTTAGACCCTACTCCTATCATGAACTTTCCTAATGACTATATTTTGGCCTGTTATCTAAATTCTTGTGAACCCTATCCCTCTTCCTCCAATGCAAGGAGCGTGAACAAAGGAGGATATCAAGTTTCTTAGTCACAAATTGAAAAATAAAATAAGAAAAGAATTGATAGTGAAAACCACGTTGTGGTAGTATCAGATTATAAAATAGTAAAAATAAAAGACGTATCTAATGGTGAAAACCTCTCAGAGGCACAGAAAGATTAGATTCTTGGTATCCTTCCTGAACACTTTCAAGAAAGATCTCCATTTGTGATAGAACCAACGCAACCAGTTAACTTTGGAACAATAGAAACCTCCTCAATTTGTTCACCTGGCATAATCCTTATCAAAAGAAGAAAAGATAGAGTTCACTAAATTCCTCGAAGAGAAGAATATCAACTTTTCATGGTCTTACACTGATATTCCTGGACTTGATCCTGAGTTAATAATGCATCACCTATCTATAGCTCCTAGAATCAAACCCGTGAAACAAAATTTAAGGAAGATGCACCCACATGTGGCATTATTAGTGAAAGTAGAGCTGGAAAAACTATTAAAGGTTGCATTCATAAGATTCATTGCCTATGCATGATGGATTTCTAATGTGGTACCAGTTTCTAAAATAGATAAATCTATCAAAATTTGCATAGACTTTAGAGACCTAAACAAATCTTGTCACAAAAATGATTTTTTGTTGCCCAATATTGATATGATTATAGATCTCATAGAGGGATATCAGATGTATTCTCTTATGGATGGATTCTCTGGCTATAAAAACATTAAGGTTTCTCTTGAAGACCAAGAAAAGATAGCATTTACATGTGCATGGGGAACATTTTGCTGGAACGGCATGCCATTTGGAATAAAAGATGTTGGTGCTACATACCAAAGAGCTATGAAAACAATATTCCATGATATGATACACAAAAACATGGAAGACTATGTGGATGATACATTAGCCAAGTCAAAAATAAGAACAACTCACATTGAAGACTTGAGAAAGATACTAGATTGAATGGAGCAATTTCGACTAAGGCTTAATCCAAAGAAATGTGCATTTAGAGTCCAATCAGGGAAAATCTTAGGGTTAATTGTATTAGCTAAAGGAATTGAGGTGGACCCCAAAAAGGTAAAATCTATAATGGAAATGTCACCTCCTCGCACTATCAGTCAAATGAGGATGCTTCAAGGAAGCTTCAGTCCATCAAGAGATTAATGTCCCAACTAGCAGATAGAGTACAGCCTTTCAAAAAATGGTTACATAAAGGTGTTACTTTCAAATGGGATGAGCATTGTGAAAACAATTTTAAAGAATTAAAAGATTACTTGGCTACTCCTCCTATTTTCATGGCACATATTCATGGAAAACCATTACTACTCTATATCTCAACTACAACTACATTGCTTGGAGTATTGTTAGCATAGGAGGATGAAAAAAAAAAGGAAAGAGAGATCTATTATATCAGTAGGACCTTGGTGTCTTATGAAATCAACTATAGTATCATTGAAAAATATTTCTTAGTGGTTGTTTTTGCATCCTAGAAGTTGAGACACTACATGCTCTCACATATTGTGAAACCTATTGCAAAAATAGACCCTCTCAAATATCTCTTGAGTAAAACATAATTGACAGGAAGACTAGAAAAATGGTTCTTAATTCTAATTGAATTTGATATTGAGTATGTGGACAGAAGGGCTATCAATGGGCAAGTCCTAGAAGATCAACTAGTTGATTCACCATTACAATATGATGCACCTTTGATAATTGAATTTCTTGATGAAACAATCATGCACTTAACTAAATATTCATGGAAGATGTACTTTGATGGTTATGTCACACAACAAGGATCTGGAGTAGGGGTTCTATTTATCACTCCTCAAGGTTACAAGAGACCCAAGGCCTATAAACTAATGTTTCCATGCATGAATAACATCTCATAATATGAAGCATTGGTAAATAGACTCAAATTTTCTATGGAATGGAAAATTGTAGAGTTACATGTGTATGGTGACTCTCAACTCATTATCAACCAAGTAAATGGAGATTATCAAACAAAAGATGACAAACTGATGCCTTAAAAACAACTGGTAGAATATTTTAAAAAGTACTTTGTCTTCATCACATTCCAAAAAATACCAAGAATGGAAAACAAAGATGTAGATGATATGGCTATGCTAGCATCCATGTTACAACTAGAAGAACACCAATTTCTCTATGACTTCTTGGTGGAAGAATTGTATTTCCTATCCTTTGATACACCTAAATCCCAAGTGATTTGTGCTTTAAATTCCCAAGACCAATCCTAATATGCCAAAATAATTTCTTATCTTACTAATCAAACCATACCCAATGGCCTATCAAAGAATTAAAAATGAGCTTTAATTAGGATAGCATCACATTATGTCCTCATCACTACTAAATTATATAGACAAGGTCTTGACAGTACACTTCTTAGGTGTTTAGAACAAGAAGATTCTGACCGCACATTAAAAGAGGTTCACAAAGGTGTATGTGGATCACACACTAATGGCTTTTCATTAGCTAAGAAACTATTAAGAGTTGGCTATTATTGGCCTACAATGGAAAAAGATGTACAATTTTCTAAAACATGTCACAAATGTCAAACACATAGAAACCTTATCCATGCTCTAGCTAGAGAACTCATACCTTTTATAACACATTGGTGATTTCAGCAATGGGCCTTTGATCTTGTTGGACAGATCTATCCTAATTCTTCAAGTGGACACAAGTACATCATTACGACCACTGAGTATTTCACTAAGTGGGTCAAGGTCATACCATTAATCAAAGCCACTAACAAACAGGTTGCTATGTTCATCTTGAACTACGTCATTTGTAGGTATAGGATACCCTCTTCTATTGTGACAAGCAATGGGGGTCAGTTCAAAAACCAAGATATCAAGGACCTTTGTAGACATTTTCATATCACTCAGCATTTTTCTTCAATTTATTATCTTCAAGGTAATGGACAAGTTGAGGCTTCAAACAAGAACATTCTAAAAATCTTACATAGAACTGTGAGTAAGTCTAGCAGAGATTGGCATTTACAACTAAATCCAGCACTATGGGCCTCTACAACAAGTATCTGAACACCAACAAGAGCCATGCCATTTTCTTTAGCCTATGGTGCAGAAGTAGTGCTACCCATTGAAGTACAAATTCCATCTTTGTGAGTTTATCTCCAAGGTATTGTTACAAATTAACAATACCGCATTTATAGGGTTCATGCACTAGAACTACTTGATGAGCACAGGAAACAAGAATTTGATCATCTCAAAGTGTACCCAAAAATAATGTCAAAAGGGTACAATAAGAAGGTAAAACCACAACAATTTCAAGCGGGGGATCTTATTCTTAGAGAGAATCCTAAAAACCATCCAAATAGAGAACAAAAAGGCAAGTTTAAACCCAACTGGATGGGGCCTTTTCTTATTACTGTAACTTTTGGGACTGGAACTTATCAGTTAGCTACACCTAAAGGGGATGTTCTCCCTGATCCCATCAACACCCTACACTTGAAGTAGTTCTACAATTGACATCTGGCTGACAGAGCCTGTGTAGTGGAAATAGTTCTCAGAAAATATAAAAAAAAATAGAAATTGATCCTAAAGAAATCCAAAAATAGTGGAAAAAGTTCTAAAAAAAGGTATCCTTGGTGAAAACCTGGCAAACACACACCTTGATATTAACAAAAAAAAAGAGAAAAAAGGAAAAAAGAACATAAAAATTGAAATATAGAAAAGTGCATTGGTGAAAACCAAAAAATAGGCGTCTTGGTACCAAAAATTAAAATCTTTTTCGACTGGTGAAAACCTGGAAAAAAGGTGTCACTTGTGCTTTGTGCTCCATTTATCAATGCTCTGTTAACACTAATACTTCACGATCACACCTTCGCTATTGTTTGACTCTGATTCCTTATAAATTTCATATCCTTGCCTGGGATTGGTCTGCATTTGTGTCTTAGGAATAGTCATTCTACACTGGGGGCATCTTTTCTAGCATGTTCAATCTGCATATGCTAGCTTGTCCTAGGTTCTTGTCTAGGATGATTTTCCTCTGCAAAATAGTATTTCTGAATACTTGCATCAAAACATCACTATAAAAAACAAGGGTGTTTCTTAAACACCACCTACCTATAATAGACATCATACTAGTGTTTCTCAACACTTTAATCATACTAGTGTTTCTCAACACTTTAATCAGTGTTCCTAAACACTACATTGGATTGCAATTGCTGAAAAATTTAATCTCATATATTCAAACATGAAAACATATTGCTTGATTCCAAGTTATGATTGATGATTTTTTATTGTTCTTGAAAAATGAATCAGCAGTATTTCTCAATACTACTTAAACACATATAGACTGATCGTGGTTTGATTATGACTCTTTTATGTTCCGATGATATTTCAAACTAGGGGCATGTAAGAAGTTATGAATTTTATTTGATTGATTATTAATTGATTATTGTTATGTCTTCCGAGTGACTCCATGATGTTTATTCAAAGACAAAGAGTCACAAGGACAAGGGGCATAATATTTTCTTGGTTTTCTACATATGGTGACTGTTTCAATGATCCTATAACTTTCACCTAACTTGGATGTTTATGGTAAGAGCTGCCAACATGAGTGGATAGCCACATATATCTCGATCCTTTTTATGTGTAAACTACAGTGAGGTTGAACCGATTTCCTTGTCTATTTCTAAATCACATTCTAAGTAAGGTGTACGACACATTATGTACCCAAGGATATGAATATTTTAGGTCATTGTGGGTCACATATCTTACATTACACACAAGAAGAAGATGATTTTTAAAGAAAAAGGAGATAACTGACTAGTCATCCAGACCTCTATGCCTTGATGCTTAGGTTTATTTTCAGCATTACATCCAATACACATAGTATGCATGCTTTCATGATACCTTGTGGGTATTAGTGATAGTTGTACTATCTGATGATGTCCGTTAAAAAATGCCCAATGATGATAAAAATGCTACAATATATACAAATCAGTGATAGTCCTAAGAGTCTGCATGTAGATGTATTTAAAGAGTGTGTGATTCATTTTAGAACAACATAAGAGTTGAGCTCAAAATAATTTCATGGTTCATTCAAAATACAAGTTAACTACTTAATCTATATTACTGATATTAATATCATTGCATATCCATTTCATACATTTTTCATTCATAAATGAGAATGAGAAAATACAAAAACACAATATTCAAGAATTGCATTTCTTTTTACATCCTAAGTGCATGCATACATATATTTGCATAAAAAATCTCAAAAACATACATTTGCATATTCGTCTAGATCATTCAAAACACATTTATATATCAATAATAATCAAAGAGCATAAATGATGTCATTACATGAATCTATTCTAACTCATCCAAAGACCAAGTACATAATCACATGTGCATAAATCTAAACATCTATCAAAAAAGAGAACCCATGAACATATCAAGAATCAAAAATAGTTATCTCAGATATATATCAGTGCTGGAACAAATCAAAAATGTGGAACTATCTCCAAAAAGTATCAATATAATCATGATGAAATAGACATACATGTATCAAATGTCTATCGTACAATGGATGATATTAGAAGGATCAATATACAAAATGTCTCAAATATCAAAAGTACAATATCAGGTCTGACAAACACCCTCTCCCTGATCTAGAGAAGGAGGAGGTGGTGCATCAGCTTGAGCATGATGAGCTGGTGGAGGCATAGCTCTCTCTGACTATTGTGCCACTCTAGAATACAACAAAGCTCTTTGTGCCTATGGAACCACCACATAATATAAAGCAAAATAGTAGGCATCTCTCTGGCCCTAATGAGTAGTTGTGCGGGCATGGACATCTCTCTTAGATCTCATCACATCTAACTATTTGTCCCTGTCTTCCAACAAAGTATCTAACATAGTGATCCAAGCTCTAAGATTCTCCTGCCCCCTCTCACACTTTGACAAGGCATCTTCATCCTTGCTAGAATCCCTGCCTATATCTCTAGGAGGATCCTATCTAGGAGGTCCACCACCTCCACTTGACACCTATCTTGATGGCCTTTACTACTGTTGCTACTACTCCCTAGTCAATAATGGAGTAGGATCTATCTATGGAGGAATGAACCTGACTTGATTTTGTCTACCACTAGCACCCTCTCTGATGCCACCCATTCCACCACCCACTCCACCACCACCCCTATCATCTCCATCATCTCGGCCATGTCCATGACCTCTGTCCGGAGGAGGGTGTCTACCATCTCTCCCACCCCCACCTCTCCTATCTCTCTAGGCTCTACCTCTTCCTCTCATGGGTCTATCATCTGTTAGATCATAACCTAAGGCATCCTCTATGCGATGAGATGCCTCATCAGGATTTTTGAACTGAGGAAAGGGATATTATAAAAAATGTGCAAGATATCCATCTATACACCTAGCATCTACAACATCAACAAGATAATCTCATCCAACTACGACCATCTAACTGATGTCCAACTGTGCAGTCTCATATACTAATCAAGCTCCCCAGAGAGGCTCCTCATCATGAATATGTGCATATACTATCAAATCCTGTGACCTTCCCTATATACGGTCATAGTGTCGTAGCACATGAGTAACAAGAAACCTCTCAATAATGTAATAGGTCTGATATCACCTAGTACACGGCATCATTACTCCAGCTTACCCAAATGGGGTTGCTAGATGAAACCTAAATACATATATACATAAGGATGCTCTAGTTCTCTCTGTCTATCTACACTTGGCCGTGTAACTGGGATGTGCTCCCAGGCCCAAATCTACAATATCAGGATTCCTACTGTCATACTGTCGGAGTACTCGATCTTTATTAAGCTCTCAGCAGCTTCATACTGACTTTCATTTGATCAATTTTGGAGTTAGTATTATCAATTCTCATTCGATCAAGTTCAGAATTGATACCTTAGATCTCCTAGAAGCTTCATACTGACCTTTGTTTGATCAAGTTCAGAGTCAGCATTATCACTTCTCGTTCAATAAAGTTCAGAATCGGTATCTTAAGATCTTTGTTTTATTGACCTTTGTTCAATCAAGTTCAAATTCAATACTACCATTATAAGTTCAATCAAGTGCGAGAGTGACCTCATTAGACATTTTGTTCAATCAAGGGTGTAATTCTCAAACTTTATGAAGTCAACATCCAACATTCTTTGAATCAATGCGTTGCTCGCACATCAATTCAAAGAGGGGAAAATGTAACCACCCTAATTTGGTTTTCTTTGCCATTGAGTATTTCACAAAGTGGGTAGAGGTAGTCCCACTAATCAAAGCTAAAGGCTAGTAGGTGGCCTTATTTATTCTAAATCACATTATCTGTAGATATGGCATTCCTTCACTCATTATAACTCATAATAGAGGGCAATTCAAAAACACCAATACCGAAGAAATTTGTGAGAATGTCAAGATCAAACAGCACTGCTCTTCCATTTATTATCCATAGGGAAATGAACAGGCTAAAGTTTCCAATAAAAATTTATTGAAAATATTGCACCGTACTATGAACAAATATAGATGGGATTGGCATCTACAAATCAATCCTGCACTATGGGCATATAGAACAAGTATCAGAACACCTACTGGGGCAACCCCCTTTGCTCTTGTCTATGGAGTAGAAGTGGTACTATCCATAGAATTAGAACTCCCATCTCTAAGGGTTTCTCTATGAAGGCTTATCACAGATGAAGATCACAGAGTCTCAAGATTGCAAGAACTAGAACTGCTAGATGAATGTCAGCAAGTTCCGTTCGATCACCTTGGAGCTTACCAAAAAATAATGTCTATAGGTTATAATAAAAAGGTCAAACCAAGAGAACTTCATTTGGGAGACCTAGTGCTGAGAGAAAACCCCTGTAATCAGTCACATAGAGAAAAAAATGGGAAATTTGAACCCAATTGGCTGGGTCCTTATATTATTACTGCAACATTCATCTCTAGAGCCTATAAACTCTCCACACTTGAAGGAGAACACCTCTAGGAGCCCATAAACACTCCCCATCTAAATAATTTATACACCTAAGGCATTCTCAGTGATAAGCAACATGTACATATTTATGATCCTAAAAAAAGACTAAAAATTGGAAAAATTCTTGAAAAAATGATCATCATGGTGAAAAACTAGCAATAGGTTCCTTGATGCATCAATCAAAAAAATCAAAAAAATGAGAAAACACAAAAAATTGAAAAATAAGAAAAAGTGCCTTGGTGAAAACCTGGTAAACAGGTGCTATGGTAGCAAAAATAGAATCTCTACCAAGTAGGTGAAAACATGGTAAGTAGGCACCTCTTGTACTTAGCACTCCATCTATCAATACTTAGTCTTGGTATTCCTTTGCTTCAATTTGTACATAAGCTTTCAGTTACTTTAATGACACTTTGGTTCTTCTAAGAACCCTCCTAGCTTGAAACCAACCGAGATTCATGGTCTGGGGGCAATCAAATCAGCTTTGTCCCGGCAATATGAGTTAAGTCAGTTATATTCAATCGACGTTTTTTACCAGGGGGCATAGGTCCCCAAATTTGATCGCATCTTTGGTTTACACAAGAGTCATCAATCTTATCATTTATGAAGGACATCTCACTACTGATGCAACAAGTGTTTCTCAACACCCTAATCAAAAGTGTTTCTTAACACTATCTTTGGATGCATCTATATTTCTTAACACACATTGGATAATGCAAATGTAAACAATAGATCAATAGCACTCAAACACATCACACTCACAAGCACAACGATGTTTCTCAACACCTCATACATGTACACATCTGAAAACTTTGAAACTAGCTAAAGTATGTTGAACTACTCTTTGTATGTTGTCTATTCTCATTGATTTTTCTCAATCTTTTCTTTGTCTACTACTTGTTAGTGCGGTCCTGATGATCCTAAAACTTCAAAAAACTAGGTGTATGTGACAAGATCTCATGCATGAAGGTGGAAAAGTGTCACATCCCTCGATCTTGTTTACTTGCATACCAAGGTGAGGTCGGACCTATCTCCTTGATTGTTATTGCTCTTCTTGTTTGTACGCAAGATCACACTCTTGGTTATCTTGGCTTTGAATGCCTTGATATTGGTGTACTCTTGCAACATCAACTAGAAACAACATTCAGGTCATCTAGGCTTTGGTGCCCTGATGCTTACATTAGTTTCTCATATCTTATCCAATGAAATTCATATTCATATTCTTATGGTCACAGTGGCACCAATAAGGATTGTATCAACTCTGATGTTCCAAAAAAAGCTCAATGATGAAAAATTTCAAAGCTAAAATTTCAGTGACTACACCTTAGGTTTCATTCATGGTAGTTTTACATTGCATTTGCATGGTGTTGAAATCTGCATAATATCATTATCTCTCTCCAATGTGAAGGATCTGAAGCTCCCATTGGTCGATCTTCCTTTTTCCAAGTAGTTAGTTGTGCGTTGATTGATGTGAAAATTACATTCCTAGCTAATCCAATTGTTCTAATTCCCTTTTTGCAATTGAAATCAAAATCTAAGATCATTCTACTTGTCATTTTTGACGTTTCACTTTTTCATTCAACTGCAGTCAACTATTTGCACAATTAGTCTATTTGGACTCCAAACCAATGGAAATATATCATACTTTTCTTCTAAGCAATCTTCCTATCATACTTTTGGTCAACCTTGGTCAACAAGACCTCCCATCAAGTACAATTTTTGTCCTAACCACTTGCGACCTATTTCTAATCAGATCAACTTCTTCTTTCATCATGTTATCAATAGCATTTCTTTCGATCACTGGGACACCTATCCATATTTTTATTTCTCTCCCGAGGGGGTAGGATCAGGACATCAACATTCTAGTGATCATATCCTCAATCAAGACCCCATCGCATGAGGCATCTTAGCTTCATCGCATCAAATCAAGCTGGGATCATCTTAAATCAAAGGCAACCTAATCAATGGTCTTATATAGTGGTGAATACACTCAAAACCAAACAAGATCAATCTTATACAAGCTATTCATTATTGAAACTAGATACATTGATCAAATTGGCTTCATCGCTTCAAATCAAGTCAATTTTCCTGCTAATCAAATCTCTTAACAGTAATCAGTTTCATCGCCTCAAATCAAACCCGTTATTCATTCAAACCAATCAAAAGGTTTAAGAGTTCCTAACAGATGGTCAATTTCATCGCTTCAAATCAAACTGAGCATTCTTTTTTATATCTTTTGATCGATCTTCATCCAATCAAGCTCGTAGTCGGTCTTCTTCAAAAGAATGGTTTCATTGCTTCAAATCAAACTATTATGGGTCTCATCGCTAACAGGTCTTTGAATCAATGTGTTGATCGCACATCAATTCAAAGAGGGGAAAATGTAATGACCTAAAAATGGTCATGTAAACCCTAGACCCCTAACATCAATTGTTTATCAAGAAACCCTAATCTTGATTATTCTAAGTCCTAAACCGAACAGGCAATTCATCAATTCAAGATGATCTGACCTGAATCCTAGGTCCTAATTAATTATCCTACTTGACTAGTTAATTAATTCCTAAAAATATATTACATTGGAAAATAAACCTTAAGTTAATTATTTAATTAATATTCTAATATATTAATTAAATAAAATTGCTAAATTGTCAATAAAATCCAAAAAGGAATTAAATTAATTAATAAAAACAAAATGTGCATTTAAATATCATTTAAATATTTAAAAATTCATATGATGTCATCAATTTCAGTTAACTGATTATCATTTTGGAAACAAATATGTTTTATCCAGTTAACTTATTCTTATCTTTTCTCATTTTAGAAACAAAGTTGTTTTAACTGAAAATTGATTTTGGAAGTTTTCAAACTAACTGATCAGTCAGCTGACTCTCTCTACCAATCATCTTCTTTTCATGTAGATTGTGCTTCCTTAGATCAAATCCTTTCCACTCTTTGGATTTCAATCTCGACCGTCGATTCAAGAGAGATTTCTATAAAAGAGAGCCTCATTTCCTTCACAAAGGATCTAGTTTTTATTATCGTTATTATACAGTTTTTACATTCTAGTTTTCTTGCATTCTTAGATTTCAATTTTTTTGGCTTTCTTAAATGATAGTTTACTTTTTTTAAGCATGCAAATCTTATAATCTTAGAGCACATTTGATTTTGGGCCTTTAAAATAAACAATCACATCTCCTTTTGGGGCTTAAAATCTATCTTAATTAGCTTTGGATTTACAAAAAATTGCACTTGCATTTAGATTAATCAATCATTTAGTTTCATTATTAGCTATTTAAAATCCCTCGTTTAGGACATGGTGTGGTCATTGAGCTTTGCGATGACCAGAGAGAAAATTTCAAAATCCTGCTTACTAGAAGACAATGAGTCGGTCTCGGTTAGCTTAGAATGTTTTGGTATTCTGATTTTATCATTTTCTAACAAGCTAACCCTGTAATGGTTAATTGAAGTGTGTGTTGCAGATGTAGGTACATAGACCACATTTTACACATACATTTGTGAGAGTTCCTCCCTATTCATCTCTTGTAGCATAGTCAGAGGGTGCATCTCCAACACCTACCAAAGTAGATGGTCCACTCATTGGCCAACCTCCACCTGGTCTAGAGGGTGGCAGAAAATCTTGATTTTGTATCATGATACATTTTTTAATGCATAGCTCACATATAGATGTTATATGATACACTGATATACTTGATGATATAATGATGATGTACCTAATACCTTGATGATATCCTCATATTTATTTATGATCTCCATGATCCTCATGTGATGTTTATATGAATATAATCTGATGCTGGAGCATCTTAGGATCTTGGAAATCTTGCATCAACCAAAAATATTTCCTTTAGTTTTTTTGTTTTGTTCCAGTTGGGCAGTTTTTGGTGTTTTTGGTGGCGGTCGATCTGTGATTGTTATTTTTGGTTGCGGTCATGACAATGTGTTCTTGGCTTCATCCAAAATCTTATCCTATGATCATGCCTCATTTGGTTTCATTGTGCATAATTTATGGTAGATTCTTCACATATCTGTCTTGTTCTTCATTTCCATGTTGGTCATTGTGATTTCCAATTGGTTTCTTGATCTTCTGGTTGGTATTTTTGAGTGTGATCATGCCAGCTCATTATTACATTTGAGGCCGACCTAGTTATGTGATCACATCTCTTAACTATTTCATTGGAGGTTGTTCTTTAAGATTTGGGTCATGACCTATTTGGGTGCAAAATATATTTTCATTTCTTGAGGAATGTAATCTTTTTGGGCTGGCCAATTATTGTGATTGCTTTATAAGATGGAATTCTTCCTAGGGGGAAGGACGATCTCATAAGATTATTTGGCTTATCTTTGATAGGATTTGGAAATTTTTAGTTTAATCAAGCGTGTGTGCTTGGTATGTATAAATGAAATGTGAAAAAACATGTTGCAGATCTATTGTAAATGATTTTTGATGATAGTAAAAATCTAAATCTCTTGTTTTTACCTATTTTGTCTTTTTTTCTTCCATTATGTTGTGTTGGTTGCAAGGGTTGGACTGATCTCCTTAAGGTTTCTCCATCCTTGACTACATCAGGTGGTATTAGGTTGAGGTTAAAGGATGAACAAGATTGAGGTTGAATAAGGTGGAGATTCTTGTGTGGGAAGATCTGAGTTCGTGACTTGTGAAGCCCCAGACATATTGATCATGAGGTGGAAGAGTGTAGATATAACTTAAAAGCATAGAGGACTTATACAAGGTGTCTAAGAAGGGTTTTTTTTCTGCTATTGGTTGTTGATTGTTGAAGGAATACCGATTGGAGGAGGTTGCATGTGTTTTTGATAGATCACCTATTGGAGAGGCATTTCTACCTAAGGATTAGAAGATGTCGCCTAGAAGGATGAACCCTTGAAGGATATAGAAAATGATGGAAGACTTTAGAGTGGAGATGAGGAATGAGATCAGAAGTGTGTTGAATGGATTCAGGAGGAATCCTGAGACTAAAGAGGAATTTGAGGAGGTTGTTGAATATCTTCAGACTGTATATGCTGAGATCCCAATAGATGATGAGATATTTTTGAGAGTTATGACACAAGTAAAGGTCATAAGATGGATATTTCTACTTTCACTAGTTCATTGCATCCTGGAATTAAATAGACTGGATTGGAGAGTTAGAAGATTAATTTGAGCTTGAATATATTAGAGAACCACAAAGGTTTAGGTTAGCACAAATTAAGTTGAAGGGTCATGCTACCTTTTTGTGGAAGGAATTTCAGACAGGTAGACTAGAAGAACATAGTTAGACAAAAATCACTAGTTGGAGGGTGATGGTTGCTAGGTTAAAACCTAAATTCATTCCTGACGATTATAAATTGGAGTTGTTCAAGAAGTTGCAGAATTTAAGGGAGAAAGACATGAGTGTGGAGGAATATACAGAGGTGTCTATAAGATGACTATGAGATCTGGTCACAAGGAGGTATCTAAGGAGAAGGTGGCTAGGTATGTTAATGGTCTGAGATTTAATATTCAGGATGTGTTAAGTATGTTAAGTATTAGTATTATTGAGTATTCTTATCAATATGCATTAAGGGAAGAAGATAAGTTGAAGAGGAGACAAGGTAACCCTTAGAAAGAAATAAAATCAAGGTAGCAACAAAGGCAAAGAGAAGGAAATCATTGAAGTTGAATCTGATCAAAGAATACCTAGAATAGGGAATGGTAGCAAAGAGTTCAAGGGAACTTGTTTCAAATGTGGTGGCATAGGACATAGGGATTTTCAATGTATTGAAAGAAGTAGTAAGCATATGGGTAAAATAAATCTTATGGCACATGAGGAACAGACTGTTGATGAAGTTGTGGAAAATTAAGTCGAACCTAAGATAGGATAGTCTCTTATGCTTAGGAGAGTGATATTTAGTAAGAAGGAAGTTGAATCTTTACAAAGGTGAAGTTTGTTTAGGACTGTCTTTAAATTAGGAGGAAAATGTTGTAAAGTTTTTATGGACAACTTGGTAGTACTGACAACTTGTTATAAGGAGAGATGGTGCAAAATATTGGATTGAAGAGGCCTAAACTTCCTTGTCCTTATGGAATAGGTTGGTTTTTAGATGATCATATGGTGGAGGTGAAAGAGAAATGTTTGGTTAATTTAAATAGTGTACCTTACAGAGATGAATTATTATGTGATGTGGTGTCTATGAGTTCTTGTTATGTTTTATTGAGAAGACCTTGGACCTTGGCAATTTGATAGAGGAACTATTCATGATTGCATAAGAAATTTGGTCACAATAGAGAAGGATGGACACAAGTTTACTCTAGTTCCTTTGAAGGAAGCAAAAGGAGGAAGTGCAAGTAATTTGAGTAGGGTGAAGATGTATTGTTCAGAGAAACAGACTGCGAGGATTAGTATAGATCAGAAGAAGGATCTTGTAGGTAGATCTGATGAAGGAAAGTTAGTATCTTATTGTAAGATGGGTAAAGTGTAGTAGAGAGTGAATTTGGTTTCTGAATAGTTGAGGGTTTGTAACAGAGGTAGAAAAATAGATGTTAAGCCCTTATTTATCTCTTTAGCTAAATAAAATCCATAATCAAAGGGTCTTGCATCATATTTTTGGATATTAATAGTCAATACCATGGTGTTAATCAACATATTTGTATGGACCTCAATTCCCAAAACCTGGCATATATAGTAATAAGTCTTTTGATAATAACCTTTCAAATGCATCACTAAATAAGATGGGCTTTCTTGATCAGAGAACACCTTTAATTTATTATTCTCATCCTTCAACCTATACAAGGGTAATCTCAATCTCTTGTAATCATTATTTAGTCTCTTGATTCTTCACAATTTTTTCCTAAATTCAACTTCAAATCTATATATAACTCTAAATGGAATACCTTGCAAATGATATCTCTCATGATATGACTGAATGAAGAAGAATTTGAGAAATATATGGTTCTTTTATTAGGGTAATAATTATTATTTACTGCCCTCATCAAGTCTACATTGTCAAACTATGCATTAGGAAATACCCCAAATTTAGTCTGCATGGATGACACATATGTGTCTCTCTATACATCTTCCTTTAGTGATACTTAAAAATGTCATATCCTCACTCCAAGGTACAAACATCTCCTAAATTTCATTAGAAATATTCTAACCTATCTACATTAGGGTTGATAGTCCAGGAACACTTTGGTCTAGGACCATAGCCATATTTTTGGTCGATAAAATCTTTGTTTTCATACCTCTCATTTTTATGTCTCTTGGGTTTTGGTTGGGGAAGGTCTCTAATGGACTAGATATCTTGATTTAATCACTCTATAAAAATTGAAATTTCACAATACAACTACTGAATTCCTTTCTACAATTTCAATTAATAAAAACCAAGAATTGACTACCAAACCCTAGGATAGAATTCACAATCCTTTCCAAGAAGAATTACAACTAGAAAACTAGCATGAGTATGATAAAATAGCCTTTAGTGGTATTTTTACAACATTTGAAATTTCTTGAGGGCTCAAAATCTTAATAGAAATTTTTTGTAAAAAAGTTTCACAACTCACATTCAGTTCTCCCCTTGTGTATACAAAAAGATTTCACAATGCAATTGAATGCAAACTCTAGATTTTAGTTTACTTGATGTTGGTTATTAATCAACACTCATATAAAAATACTCACTATAAGTGACACCATTATAAAAAATTTAACTCCCACCATCCATCAAAAGATCGACAGTTATGATTAGAGTTTGAATTTTCTCACCAACATGACTTTACAACTTGCCAAGGTTGCTAGATTGTCGGAACTCAAAAGATCTTCTAGTGATGCTATACACTTACACCAATGACATTTGGTTTCATCCCCAATGAAATTTACTATTACCATAGATGATGTATTGAAACTCATTCATGAAGTACTTCTTGAAGTACAAGTGGATGAGCAATAGACTAGTGTGAAGCAATTTCACTTTTTGCTTGAAGTGTGCTTCTAAATTGGAAGCCATAATTTTGATAGATGTAGAAAAGATGTTGGACTAGAAAATATTAGAGGATTGATTAAATAGATTTTCCATTGTAAATATTTGGCTACAGGAAATCCTAAAGGATTTTGGAAGTGTAAATGAAGTAGTGGTAGTATACAAATTATGTCACTAATGTCCTATATCAACAAAAAGTATTAAGGATAAAATTGATATTATAGAGTCATAGATTGTACAGTTGAATAGTACAATTTAATTGAAGAAGAATGCAAATGGTAATGGTAAAATTTAGATAGAGAATTTGTATATACAACTGAACCTATTAACTAATCAAAAAGAGAAGATAAACATTCTCAAAAGCTTGATCTTTCAGTTAAGGTTTTGAATCCTGCTAAAAAGGAAGAACTTCTCTGAATGTTGAGAGTGAATGGAAATTTTTGGCCTCTATAGGAGATGAATATAGAATCAAGTGGGCATATCTCAAGCTCATTGATAAGGGTATCATATCTCAATCTAAGGGAGTTTCTTAGTTTTGTTGGTAAGGCAATTTTTTTTCTGTATAGATATATGTAGATAAGTAGATTGTTGGAGTGTAGTTTTTGGTTTCAAATGAATCCATTTTTTTCATACTCTAAGGGGGAGCTAATATAGTTGAGGGTAGATATTGTGTACACAAATAATTTAAATAATCTATTATGGAAATTAAATTGAGTGTTGTAGATATATAAATTAATGTTGAGTTATGGCAGTCAAGGGGAGTAATATAGAGTTTGTATTATGATGCAGAGACACCCTTTGTCTTTGATGTCAAAGGGGGAGATATATTGTTGGTGAGAAAGTAATACAAGTGTTTCCATAAATGAAAAATGGGGTAGTTGTTACAAATATGAGTTTTTTATATCATTTATGGTATGGAAGTATAAGGTCAGTTGTGTTCTTTATTATTCTAGAGTGATCTTGTTTCAAAAGACTTCATATGTTTTGACATTGATGTATGAATATTTATTGTGATGATTAAAGATGATAAATCCAGGTGATTCATGTCTATTATAGAGAAAAAAAATAAGTATTCATGTGTCCACAAAAGATTTTGGCTATGTATGTTTGCTTCAGTGAACAATGTTTTACATACGGTTAAACAAGTTGCTCCATACTATGTTGCATTGATATATTTTTGCTCGTGGTTGCAATATGATTTTTTTGGATGTAAAATAATGTTAAATATTATATTACATGTTCATATTATTTCCATAGTTGATTTGGTGATGGTTTGAGTGCGAGTCCATGAAAATGTACCATTTTGATTGAAGTCTTTGCATTCCTCCTCCTAAAGATTTAGCATTATGGTTCTTTGATATAGTTTTTTTGGTGTCAAGAGATGTTATTTTTTGTTTATACAAGTTTTTTAGAGATTTGAATCATGTTTTGAGAATGTTTGGTTGCCCTGCATTACTTGTTCTATCTTCTGCAGCCGACTTTAGTAGTATTGGTTTGTGTGGTAGTGTGTAGAGTTGAAAGAAATAGTTAGGGTCCTATAGGAAGGTGAAATAAAATTTTATGATGCTTCACACAAATTTTTTCCCTTTTCCATTGCACTGCAAAAAGTATTTTGGGCAGATTTTCCATGTTCTACACATTGCAGAAAACTAGGCCAACCTAATTAATGTTATTATTTCTTGTAGATGATACATACGTGATGAGATCATTTGGAGGATTTTATGAGTTGTATTAGGTGTTTTTTATGGCATGTGGAGTAATTTCAAAGGTCCCCATTTACAGATTAGGAATAATGAACTTAGTTTTAGACATTTAGAATAGTAAACTACAATCAACATTGTAAAGGGTGTGTTTCTCATTAGTTCAACAATCATAATTTATTGTATTCAAATAAATTGTAGATTTTATTGAAGAAATTATCTTCAATTGTTTGCAAGTCCATTGTATCTTTCCCTAAAGTTGTGCACATTATCTTGCAAGTCCAAATCAAGAGCATTAAGCTTCCTTGGTGGAGAGCCTAAAATATTATAATCAGCTTCCTTATAGTGAGATAGTTCTAACCATGATTTTTCCCACATCAGGTTTTTCACGTAATAATCTTGGTGTCTTTGTGTGTTTCTTTTTCTTCTTTAGTTATTTACTTCTACACACGTGTTAATTGGAATGAATGGTTAATTTTTAACATACATTGATTCACCCCCCTCCTAGAATTTAGAAGTGTTCAACAACATGTTTTCATCATGTATTGGATTGTTAAAATCCAACTATACCTCTTTTTTGAGGTAATTGTTAATTTTCTATCTTGGCTAGAAGGTAAGGTTAAACACAAGTATATTGATAAAGAATTTGAAACCTACCAAATAATCATTGACTTAGTTTCTCCCATCATGATTCATAAGATTGGGGTTATAAGTTTCATACCTTGGCGGGAAGATAAAAAATGGTATCTTGATACACCATTTTTCTCTTATAAGCCTCACAAAGCATATGCTTACCTTTGTCCTAACCTTCACATGGTTCCATAATTAAACCAAAGAAGGATTCTTTATCCTCTACTAAGTTCTAAGAAATGTAGGCTCTATACTATTTGATTGGCTATCCTTGAGTTTAAGTTAGGTCATTTTGCCTAGTAAATTTTCTACCAAAGCCTTCTCATCAGTGCTAGAATGTTTCATGTAGGGGTTAAAAATTATTGTTGTCCCTTTTATTTTTATCCCTCAAACACCATATTTTATTTTAATCTGGGAGCTTAGTTTGCGGTTATGTGCCCCAAGTTGTGAGCCAAAAAGGGGGGGTATAAGTGGACACATTTTTCTAAAATCGGGTAAACCTCAACTTGGAACAAACATTTGAGGGTCATGCACTCAAAATAATAAGATGTGTAAAAAAAAATTGTATTACTCTAAATCTAGTTTCTAAAATACTAATTGTTTTTAAAAATTGATAAGATTAAGAGGGTCAAACCCTGCGCCCATGAAAACCTGATCCTGATTTTTTCAGAAAAAACATAACATAGTTGTTTTCGTGCGTTGTACAAAAGATATAGTTATATTCAATATTTTTGAAATATCTTTGGTAGGATGATAGTTAAGTGTGAGATCTAGAAGTTGTGTATTTTTTTGTAAATTTATGATGAGTATTTTTTTCTGTGATTTTTTGAAGTGACCACATCTTGAAAATTTGGTACCTGTTCGTGCGCTGGGCATAACTTGCAACAAAGTAATTGAAAATGAATTTTTTTAAAGTGTATAGAATCAAGCGTAGAACAATAATATTTAATTTATTTTTAATTTGGTTAAGTATATCAAAATTTATTAAAAAAATTGTAGACATATGTTCGTGAGGACTGTCAAGACACTGGTAAAGAAAATTAAAGTTTACTATGCTAATGTTGTCCAAAAATAGAAAAAATTATATGGTCAGAAAACTAAGAATGCGTATGAGATTATGGTGAAAATTATAGAGCTACCCTCTTGAAAAATTGCAAACCTGATGAAGATAAAGTCAAGAATTCATCTTACAAGATGAAAAAATGTCTAAAAGAACAAAAATGGAGGGGAAATGAGCCTCCAAGCCTTTGGTTCATTTTCCAAGCCTCTTCCCAAGCCATAACCCAATTGAGTTTCTAAATTTCAAATAACCCAATCAGGTTCTAAAAAGAAAAAAGTACTTTTTCAACTCCTACATAACCCGATCAGTTTCTGGAGAATAAAATGCACAATTTTCACTTCTTTAAAATCTGATTGGGTTATGAAGAAGTAAAAATTATGTATTTTATTCTCTCTCTCTCTCTCTCTCTCTCTCTCTCTCTCTCTCTCTCTCTCTCTCTCTCTCCTTTTTTNTTTTATTCTCTCTCTCTCTCTCTCTCTCTCTCTCTCTCTCTCTCTCTCTCTCTCTCTCTCTCCTTTGTTCTTATTTTTCAAAACCTGATCGGGTTCTAAGGAATTAGGAACATTGAGCCTTTATGTTCTCGTAACCCGACCGGGTTTTGAGGAAAGAGGAATGTTGAACCATTAATTCCTCCGAACCTGGTCAGTTTATATTGAATTAGGAACATTGCTTGCTTCAACGGTCTAAAAATAGTCATTGCAAGTTGTCCCGAGGTCCCACTGTTGTTTTTCTGTTGTTTTTCGCCAGTAATAGACATGTCTACACTTTTTTGCATGATTTTTCTTTGCAATGATTGAATTTTGTTGTTTATTTGTGTTTTTGATGTTATTTTATCATTGTAAGTTTACATTTCAAGAAAATTATTGGTTTGTTCTTATTTTTTGGATTTGATGTTCACATGTTATTCTATGTTCATGATATTATTTGTAGGGTACATTCAATATGAACAATGGGAAATAACAAAAAAGGAACAATTGAACAATGAGAGATAGAAAAGGAAATACAAAGTGAGCGCATGAGGAGAATACGACAAGGTACATCATCAATGCATGTAATGTAAGTGATGAAAATGAAAATGTTAATGTTAATGTGACATATACACCTAATTTAGAAAATGAAAATGTTCAACATATACCAATTGAAATGATGGGGATAAATGCACCTAATTCATCTAGTGCACCATTTCAATTCGATATCATTAATGAACAAAATGCACATAATGAAAAAGAAAATGTTCAACATACACCAATTGAAATGATGGGGATAAATGCACCTAATTCATCTAATGCACCATTTCAATTCGATGTCATTAATGAACAAAATGCACATAATGAGAATGAAAATGTTCAACATACACCAATTGAAATGATGGGGATAAATGCACCTAATTCATCCAATGAAAATGCAGAGCATGCAGTTGTATTAACACCTCCTAGAATAATTCATAGAAAACCAAAGTTTCTAATTGACATTGATGAAAATATTTTGAGGCCAATGCATGATAAAAATTCAGAAATAAATTGTAGAAGAATTGTTAAAAATATTTTGAATAACTATTTTGAAAAATTAAATCAAAGTGGAAGATGTCAATTAGTTGTTGAAATGATTAAGAATCTGAAATTTAGAGAGACAATGAGAATTAAGGGGTTGAGAACATCTGAAAATAGTATTGAGAGAACCATTGTGAAAAATCTATTCAATGCATACCAAGTCATTGGTTCAAAATCATGTAGTAAAGATACTAATGTTACTCAACATGTCCTCACATCAACTATAATGGAAAAGTAAATTAAAAAATCTCATATAGTAAGAAAAACAAGCAAGTCATTAAGGATAGGTAGATCAACATTATAGAAAGCCTTACATAGGAGAGATAAAGTTGAGGATCCAAACACTAATTATCTTTGGTAATTCTAGGGTAGACTCCCACGCAAGGAAAAGGTTGTTGTTGATGCATTAAGAACATTAATTGAAACTTTTTGGCATGACAACAAAAGGGTTTCACCTAACCAAAGAGACATTGTTAGGAGGAGAATTGGATCTACAAATCGTATGCCACATCCAAAACACTTTTTGGATATGATACAAACACAATTTTATGAAAGATTCCTCCAAATATTTTCTCAAATTAAAATTAGTCAAATATTTTATGAAATGGAAAACCCCTTTTACGTCAAGATTAATAATGTGTGCACCACATGTTGTTGTAGGGTACATATTGAATTTTCCATGCATTATGATATATATCATCATGTTTGTTGTACTTTGCACACTAACACTATTTTGTAGGAATGTGGTCTTCAAGCACCTCCTACTTCATCAAGAGATTTTATTTCAAGTGTATTTTGTAATCGAGATGATGGTTGCATTTATTATAAGATGATGTGTTTGAATGGATCTTGTAGTGCATGTGGTGGTATGATAAAGTTGTGAATATGTCACCATCTAGAGAGCACGAATGAGATTGGAAATACACTAGTTTCTTTGTGAAAATAAAAGACAATAACTTATGGTCTAAAATATGGAAAATAACTTAAGAGGTGTGAGTTAGTGAAAAATGATATATGCGTAGCTGATTTTATGAAGATTTTTCAAGAGAAACTAGTTTATGAGTACATACGTCATTCACATAGAGCTAGGTGGTTGGATGAGCAATTAAAGATATGTAAGGAAACTTTTCCCCTTGGTGCTATTGTCTCCATTGTTGATTTTTCCAAGAATCATACACTTCCTCATAATAAAGTGCAAGCATTGTATTATCATTCTATACAAGTGACCATATTTGTACATATAGAATTTTTTCATGCACATGATAGCACAGACACAGATAGAAATTTTTTAAGAGAGTATCACTTCTACATCAGTGACGATCGCACACATTCATCAAAGTTTGTGCAAGGTTTCTTCAAAGTTTTCTATGAGAATTTAAGGGAAAGAGGTATTGAGTACAGCCAACACATAATATAGTCAGACAATTGCACCTCACAATTCAATAATGCAAGGATGTTCTATTGGTTGAGTAGGATGCATGTGAAAATTGGTGCTCAACATTTTTGGAATTTCACTGAGGCAGGGCATGGAAAAGGCGAGCATGATGGTGCGGGTGCATGTGTAAAAAGAGATCTTTCTAGAGAGGAATTGAAGTACGAAGGTGGTGCAGAGTTAATAAATGTAGAAACAATTGTGTGAGGGTGAAAATCTACTATGGGAATAGGTAGTGAAGGTAATTCTATGGTTAATAGATTTTTTTGGTTGATAGGTGAGTCTAACATTGAAAACTATCTAGATTGTTGTACTTACAGGGTCAAGTGACATGCACTCATTTATAAGTTCAAATGAAGCATCACTGGGTATTTGTACTAGATTAATGGCATGTTTTTGCTTGCCTTATATGAATTTTGCATGGGAGGAATACAAATCAAAAGATTGGGTTGACGAATGGTCTTATACACCTTTGCAACCGCTTGATACATATCAACTTCCTAGAGCACTACAATTTAGCCAGTTTGAAGCATCAGCATGTTTTGATCACATATATGACCTAGTTGAAGTAGGTAATTTCTCAATTTACTCTTCATTTTGAGATAAAATCTGTTGAACCTAATTTAACTCATTTTATTAGGTGGTTAAGTGTTTAGGGTGTTAACTTATCCCTCTATAAACTGTAGTTCATGTATATGCAGTTGTTGCAAATGAGAACAATGAGGAAGGGACTGATTACTTTTTGTGTTGTTGTATTGAGGGCAAAAATAAATTGACAACTATAGTCATTGATGGAGAGGATATTGAGTACCCAGTAGGATCTGTTATTGTGGCAGGGACATGGCTTAGAAGGTACACTATAAAAATATAATGTGTTCTTGTTTAATGAATTTGAGACCTCTTACCATCATTCTATTACACTTTATATCTTGAATTTTGTATTAATTTATGATTCTATGAAATGCAGGTACCCTATCCAAAAATCCAAGAAGTGGTTGTTTCAGCACTATGAGACACATAAACATATTTTGCATTACTTGAACCTTCTTGTTGCAACAAATATTGAATTGAGAAAGTATACCGGTAGACCTCGTAAGAAGAATTTATGGAAACTTTGTGAATCTGAAAACAAGGAAATAATTGACACAACAAGGGTTAGAGCTGATCCAAAAGGTTGGCTCAATTAGTTTTGGGCCATCATGATGAATCATTCTACAAAGTGGTAGAATTATTTTGACAATTTTGTATATAAATTTTGCGAAACAATCTAACTTCACTTTTTTGTAAATATAAATTCAACTATGAAGTGGTCTACATGCATATTTGGAGACCACATTTTGTATATTGAAAGAAGATCAAATTGTATATAAAAGTGGCCATGGGTTGATTTGTATATACCGAGGGGCCACATTTTGTATATTTTACTATGTACCATTTAACTAAGAGCGTATCAGTGAATTATGATTCATTACAATTATAACAATGGCTCATGCACTAGATATCTCATGTTTCTCTAATTATAATAATGGATCATGTGTAGTATTTATGTATGTATGTTCATTTTCATATTATGTATTTATTTATTTATGTATGTATGTTTATACTACATATTTTTCATGCGTTGTATGTATGTTCTTTTCTATCTTATATCTTTGTCATGTGTTGTCATGTGTAATAGACCTAATCTTTTCCAAAGAAACTACCTTGCAAATATTTTGTCAAACCAAAGTAATAGGCATATTCTACAATTAAAATTATGATGTTATATGTTATGCTTTGTGGACATTTGAATTATTTTACTTCTATTGCATTGTTACACTTACATGTTTAATTGCATGGAATTTATTTAAAAGAATTATCCGATTATTGGTTGAGCTGGTTCGTTACTTGTTTACACTTATTCACCCCCTCCCCCCAGTGCCTCTATATACTAATAATTGGTATCAGAGCCTAGTTCCATTGAAGAAGCCTAACATCTTGGGAGAGGTCCTTAAGGAATACATGGAGTTGTATAAAAGGAAACTTGCAGAGGCTGAAGATATGATTGAGAAACTCAAGGAGTAGTTGAATATTTCTAGGGCTAAGAGAAAAGAGATGGTTGAACAACTGAGTAAGAGTTAGTTAATTTTTCATAATGCATTCTATGAGCTATGAAGAGCACTTGTGAGTAATTCTAAGGTCTGACATATGGCTCTCCAAAACTTGTTGCCCAATTTGGATTAGTGCACCTTGGGAACACTTTGGTCTGACTTGTGCTGGAACTTTCTTGATGCTTTGAAAGAAAAAAAAAATATCCCCTGGTGTTTACCCGGCCAACTAGAGCTAACAGTTTGGCTCCACGATGAACAATTTGAAATATGCACCATTGACAAACTTTCAACTGAGCAACAATGTAACTTTTTGCACCAACCAAGATTGGGTCGCCAAATGGAATCCAAGTGGAGTCTCCCAAGACAAATCTATGTGATTTTAGGCCTTCCCAAGATGGTCCTTGTGCACTTCAAGGATCTTTGATATCTCTCACGAGGTCTGAGATATGGCTCTCCAAAAATTGCTTCCCAATTTGGCTTAGTGCACCTTAGGAACACTTTGATCTAACTTGCGCCGAAACATTCTTAATGCTTTGCAAGAAAAAAAAGGTCTCCCCTAGCATTGACCTAACCAAATAGAGCTAATGGAGCTGACAGTTTGGTCCCACGACAAACGGTTTGAAAGATGCACCATTGAGCAACTTTCAACTAAGCAACAATGCAAATTTTTGCACCAACCGAGATCGGGTCACCAAATGGAATCTGAGTGGAATCTCCTAGAACTGAAATAAATTCTTGTAGGCCTTCCCAATATAGTCCTTTTTCACTTCACGGATCTCTAATATCTCTCACGAGGTCCTAGATATGGATCTTCAAAAATTGCTGCCCAATTTGGCTTAGTGCACCTTGGGAACACTTCGGTCCAACTTGCGCCAAAATTTTCTTGATTCTTTACAAGTGAGAAAAGGTCTCCCCTAGTGTTTACTTGGCCAAATGGAGCTGATGGAGCTGATGGTTTGGTCCCATGACAAACAGTTTGAAATATGCACCATTGAGCAACTTTCAACTGAGCAACAATGCAACTTTTTGCACCAACCGAGATTAGGTTTCCAAATAGAATTTGGGTGGAATCTCCCAAAACTGATCTACATGATTGTAGGCCTTCCCAATAAATTCCTTTTACATTTCATGGATATATGATATCTCTCACGAGGTCTGAGATATGGCTCTCCAAAAATTGCTGCCCAATTTGGCTTAGTGCACCTTGGGAACACTTTGGTCCGACTTGCACCGGAACATTCTTGATGCTTCGCAAGAAAAAAAATATCTCCCCTAGAATTTTTCCCAACCAACTGGAGATGATGGAGCTCATGGTTTGGTCCCGTGACAAATGGTTTTAAAGATGCACCATTGAGTAACTTTCAACTAAGCAACAATGCAACTTTTTGCACCAACCGAGATCGGATCACCAAATGGAATCTAAGTGGAATCTCCCATAAATGAGCTACATGCTTGTAGGGATTCCAAAGATGGTCCTTTTTTACTTCATGGATCTCTGATATCTCTCACGAGGTCCGAGATATGGATCTCCAAAAATTGCTGCCCAATTTGGCTTAGTGCACCTTGGGAACACTTCGGTCCGATATGTGCTAGAACATTCTTGATGCTACACAAGGGAAGAAAGGTCTCCCATATTATTTACCCAGCCAACTATATCCAATGGAGCTTATGATGTGTATGCTTCAATTCTATTAAGTGAATTCAATATTTGTGTGGTATGTGTATGCTTCACTATATTCATTTATATCGTTCATGACACTGTCCCTAAAAAAGGCTATGTATGGAAATTATTATTCCTCCCTTTCATCTCCTTGATCCTAGGGTTTGAACAACTTATATTATCTATTCTAAGGTAGGAACAATCTTTGGTTTTGTTGAAATACACCTACAACCCCAAATTCAACTTTTCACCTATGAGGGATATTAGGTCTCTCCAATGGAACAGTAACACAAAGTATGATTTTTGTTGAAGGAATTGATGGAATTGATAGGAAGTATTTGAAATGACTCAATACTAATGGATATAACCACCAAATGGTTGATTAAATCCGTTGACCCCCTAACCAGCCTAAAACTACAATAATGAAAAAGTTGCATAGCAACTTTTAAAAGTTGATCGACAACATTTGTGCAACTTTTGACAATGTTGCAAAATGTTTCTATTAGGACCTATTGAAAGGATTTAGAAGACCCTTAGATCCTATAGTAGGACCTTTATTATACCAAAAACATAAAGCCTACTTATCCTATCATAGGTCATGAGTCTAATCGAACTTAGGTTTATAAAGACACCTTAGATGGATTGACTTTACAATGAGATCAATCTAATCAAAATGAATGGTTGATCTCTAGGATCTAACCATGATTACAACTATGTGAAGATGAACCCATGAAGACTCCTATCCATGCTTGGTGTTGCTTGGGTTCCCTGCACCAAAGACCCCTATAACTTCCCAGGTGTACCCAAGGAAAATTATATGTTTGAAGTTACTCAAGGGGCTCAAAATTTCATAAAATATCCCTACATCCATTGTTGAAGAACAAAAAACAAACTCTCATACTCTATATTTCAGTCACAAAAGAATTACAACAAAAAACATAAATTCACTTAAGTCATGGAGTGCATACATATAGAGCATGAAAGATACACCTAAATACAATGTAGCACATCAAGCATTATTTCACTTAAATCATAAAGTATACATGTGAACATATGTAGCACAAAAAGCGTACACATAAAATTGCGTATGTCCTGAAGCAAACGTAGTACATAAATTATGAATCATAGACATGAATTCACTTAAGTCATTCACATAGGTCGTATACATGAATTTAGGTTATGAATCATATACATGAATATACATGAAGTACACACAAGTACATTAATTTATAGAAACACACATGCTTATACGCAAGTCATATGAAACAAGAATACACTTGGCATAAACATCCAACCAACAAACTCAAGGATCAAATTTGAAGTTTCATATATAACAAAATGAACAATAATAGCATACATATCAATACATTGCGTACATGCCAAATCCATAATAGAGTTACAAAAAAGAGACATCAACTATGTCAGGTTGATATATACAATGTACAAATGTCACACACACACACACACAGATATATATGTATATATATATATATATGTATATATATATATGTATGTATATATATGTATTTAT